>PVJA010025624.1:8826-30654 GCA_004027025.1 Myocastor coypus
TTTTTTTTTTTTTTTTTTTTTTTTTTTTTTTTTTTTTTTTTTTTTTTTTTTTTTTTTTTTACTTCAGGTACTATTATTTCAGAGATTTCAGGTGTGCAGTTTCCATTTTCTTCTATGATATTGTCTCCTGCATTTGTTCTGGGAGGGCTCAGGGCCTGCCTGAGAATTCATTTTGTTTACTTTCTTTTTCATTGTGGCTAACACTGCCTTCTGATCTTTGATGTAGAGCTTTTGTAGAATTCCTAGTTTAGTTTGAGGACTAGATTTACCAATTTCAAACTCTTCCACGTGGGTATAGCTTATGTCTGGCTGCTGTGCTTCATGTCTTGGTGCTGCATATTGTGGAAGTGAACCTGCTGCGGCACTCTGGCAAGATGTTCTACTCCTGATCAGCTGGGTGGGTCTTGCCTCTAACCTCTCTTTAGGGAGTTCTGCTGTAGGTTCCACACCAGGCCTGTCTAATGGATGAAGTTCCCTCACATGCAGAATCTGGGCCCTTGGTTGAAGGAGTTTCCTGTGGGTCCCAGGTACTCTCACTCACATGCCAGGCCTGGGTGCTGGGTCAAATGAGTTTCCCAGAGGCCTCAGGTGGCCTCTAAATAACTAATTTGAAGTCAACATTATGCATTATAGCGACCATTGTTGAATTACTATCATTTTGCTCAGTGAAATTCTGTATTATTTTTTATTTATTTTTAATGTTTTTGGTGTAGGATCTCACTATACAGCTTGGACTCATAGTGATCATCCTGTTTTCAGCTTCCCTAACACTACAATTACAAGAGTAAACTACCATGCCCATACTCCTGGAACTGCTCAGTGTGCTGAGGGGTGGGGTCGGCACTGAGCTATCTCACAGGCCCTGTATGTTTTTAATTTGTTTTATTATATTATTATTTCTTATTCTTTCAAAAACAAAAGTACAAACTTGAAAATCCATGGAAATTGCAGCAAGTTGGCATGTTAGACAGTTTTTCTTCCCTGTGGCAGCATACTGGAAAATACACCTTAAAGGAAGAAAGGGTTAGTTTGGCCACGGATTTCAGAGGTTTGAGCCTATGGTCAGCTGTCTCCATTGCTCTAAGCCTATGCTGAGGCAGAGCATCATAAGTGTGTGGCAGGGAAAAATCCCTTATACATGGCAGCAGGAAGCAGAGAGACAGGGAAGGGACAAAAAGGACAGGGGGCACACAGGCATAAGACATACCTTCCTCCATTGGCAGCCCCTATGGACTTGCTTCTGTCAGTTGTGGGTAATTCACAATAGTTCGTTTGGTTTTGAACGCATGTAAGGATGAATCCACTCATGAAGTTAGTGACTTCACATTCACAAATTTAATTCTGAAATATGATTCAGAAACATTTGCAGACCTCGATGCAAGCATTGCTCTTTGACACAGGAGTTTGATGGGAACGTTCATGTTTGAATGGTAATAGCAGGTCTTATCAATTTACTGCTGGTAAGGATCAAGTGACTATAATAGAAAAGCTAGATATTAACAGTATGTCAATTAACCCACAATAATTAAAAAAGCTGTCACCTAAATGCAAGTGTTCTGAGGAGATAACATTGTATCAAAGAAACTTCCATGTTCAGGGATGCAGGGGCCCTGCCTATGGGGGAGGATGTGCCCAGTCCCACACTCATGAGAGTCCTCTGCAGGGCAGAAGTACAGACTTGAGGCCAGCAGGAATGACTCCTCTGTCATGAACACAAGCACAGGATTTGTAACAGCCTATACTATGCTGGTAGTGGGCTGTAGTTGTCTAGAGGCTACATAGGTTTGGGGGCAAAACCAAAGTCCACAATTCTGACTCCTTCAAGAATAAATTAAACCACTATTAACCATTCTCTCTAAAACAGACTTGAACCATGGGGAAATAATCTGAAAGTGGCCTGCTGTTCTCCGTGAGATACTCTACTCATGTACGTTGAGAGCCAGAAACACAGGAAAAGGTCTGTGTGTAAAGACCAAGAGACCCTGGAAGGGAGGCAGGCTACTGTCCTGGCCATGTTAAATCTTTCAATTGTGTGTTCCATCCCAGGGATCATTTTGTCCTCCTGCATTCCCAGTTCCAGAAGTGAGGGATCAGAAAGGATAGAGACTCAGAGTAGAACATGGCACACAGGAGAGAAGGTGTTTAGCTGTCTGTCTAAGGAGTAGACCAGAACTAGGAAGAATTACTGCAAACAAAAACAGAAATGAATGTAAATTATGCAAAAATGACAATGATATTGATAATCAGTTAAAAACTAAGACCAAATGTCATCTAGGAGCAGGGGTTAAATTCCTCATCTTTTAGGGTATCAGTTGTGATGCTGTATCCAATGAACCAGGAAATCCAACTTAAGACATACAAAAGAAACCAGCTGCTCAGTCCCAGCAATTGGTAGGAGAAGTGGGTGGATTTCAATGAGGAGGACCAAAGGCAGCGTTCATGCCAGTGGTAATACTAGGTCTACCTGGATTAGACTCTTATGAAAATGTAATCATCAGGTATGGCTAGATAGCTCAGTGGTCTACAGCAACTGCTTAGTTAAGCACAGGAACCATGGTTTGAAACCTGCCACCACATGCCATGCCAGCCCCACACCCCAGGGTGGGCTGAGCCAACCACGAAAAGGAAAAACAAATCATTGTTCAGGCTACACAGGGAGACTTGCTACTTCCTGATCATTAGCAATGAAGTCAGGAGCACAGGAAAAAAGCACTGTGTCACATCATACCGAAGAAGCTCAGCATACCTGCTGCTGAGGATTATTAGTAAATGTACCACCGATGGGTTAATACTAAGGCCAAGTATTTCTGTCATGTTATAATCTTTCAAAAGTTTGAATTAGAACATGTAGAACAAACTGCATTTCTAACAGTATCTTGCTAATAAGTTGGTACACTGAAATTTAGGTAACAATAGACCTTTTCTGTGTCAGCTAGAAAATACATTTAATCAGATATGCCTCCCTGAAAAGAACAATTAATCCAAATTGGAAAAGTTGAAGCCTAGCCTACAGGAACTTACTCAAAAGATAAGCAACTATGTGTGGCATGGGGAGGGGAAAAAAGGCAAACAAATACCCCAGGGAATTATGGCTGAGAGCTTGTGAGGGCTCCGTGCTGAGGTGGAAACTGACGACGTACAACAGCTGCTGGAAGCCTTGATCGTTAACTTGTGCCACATTAAAATAAATCAGGCGCTGAGAATGAAAAACTTCAGCACGAACTGATGGACAGCGGAAGGATGAAACCTAAAAAGCATGGCTGTATTTTAAAATATGATTTTATAATGAAAAATAGGACCCAAGAAGTATTAGAATCAGTGCTTATTAAATTAGTAACAAAGATGGATAAGATTAATTACTAGCTAACTTGCTTCCTTTCACACAGGAAAATAATCTATACACCAAAAATGAGAGTGTCTTCACTGAAGTGCAGCCCTGGGTACAAGAGGAAATCATTAGAATTGCTTCAAGGTCACTGCAGCAGGGCTGCCCGCCTGCACCCCCAGCACACGAACACCTGTCCTGCATTATGCTCCTGAGAATGAAGACACTCACCACGCTCCTGTGTACCTCTGTGACAGGCCAGACAGCCACGCTGATCTCTCTACTGAGGAGCAGCCCTTTCCATTGACTAAGTCCAGTTTTCCTGCTGGATCTAAGCTCAGTTTTGCTGAATCAAGTTTTTATCAAAACATTTCTATATTCATCCCCAAGAAAATTCCGCACAGCACATTAGTGTGTCCCCTCGCGGTTCCTTTATGCACATGTGTGCCCGTCTCATTGCATATACGCTTACATGGTAATCTGTTTTACTGGAACTGTATGGATAATCTTAGCTTTTTAAATTTTTAGAATTTAACACAACATATTCTTGTATTAGTCAACAGAGCAGAACAGAGAATAGAATATGTTAAGCATATGTTATATCTGGGTCAACATGTCCCCCAAAGCCTCACACACTCATACGGACTTTACAGAGGTGACTGGATCTCAAGTACACGAATACCAAATTATTCCACTGGTTTATTTGGTATAGTTCCAGGTAGGATTAAGAGTGTCTTACTGTGAGGAAGGGTAGATAGCCTGGGTACAATACAAAGGGACAGAAAGAATCTGTTGCTTGTCGCTTGGTATGTGGTCTACTTGTCATGGACTGTTTCTCTTCTACCATGTGTCAGCCTTTTTTTATGTATTTGATACAGCTCAGACTTATAGCAATCGTCCTATTTTCAGTCTCACCAGTGCTGGGATTACAGGCATGTGCCACCACTCCCAGACTTGGTGGCCAGCATGCCTGGGGACAGAGCCAGCATGACATGTAGTACCTGGAATTAAACCCTGGGCCCTGCATTTGTCCAAGCAGGCATTTAGTGCACTGAGCTATCTCACTGACCCTTGGATTAGGTCTTTAACTTGGAGACACATTTCAACCCATTGCGTAGATAGACAGATAGACAGATGATAGATAGATAGATAGATAATGATAGATAGCTAACACATATAGACAGATAGCTAAAATAATAAAAGTGTAACACTGAGGTTATAGAAGCTTAATTCATAAAATTTAATATATACAAATTTTAAAACATTGGGAATTAATAAATTGCTCATAGCATCTTTCTCATTGTTATTGGGACAAAATCCCTGAAACCACAATTTAGGGAAGGAGAGGTATATTTTGTCTTGTAGATTCAGAGTTTCATTACATGGTTGGGTGACTCTGGAGAAGAGACACTGTGACCGAGGATGGAGGAGAGGAGCTTTTCAATGAATGACAGACAAGCAAACAGGTTGCAAAGAGCCAGGGAGGAAGTGACCATAGCTATTCATGGGTTGAACCATTAACAATCTCAGAATTATCTCAATCTCATCACCTCTCCAGGACTCTCTTAATTCAATTAAGTTGAAAAACAATAATCCTATCACATTCGAGTACCCCATATGAGGTAAGAAAGGTCAACTACAATGACTAGAAATGGAGGAATGACAAGGGCTTACCTGAGTCTTTCTACTGCAGTTCAGTTCACTGTTTGAGATCCTTCTTTTCCATATCTGTCTGCTTTCTTCACTCCTGTTGTACCAAACCTCTTCATATGTATTTTACTTCTGTTATTAAAGTGCTATGTCCATTGTGCTGGACTCTCTTTTCCTTTTCAAGCGCTGGATAGAAGACTTATTTTTACATTTCCTAGACAATACTAACTCATCACTGCCTTCTGATTGCACACTGGTATGAGCCTGACCTGCAACTGAATTGATTCCATACTAGCTAACTCCTTGCCTAGGCTCTAACAAGCTTAGGAAGACAGCCTGTGTTTCTCTTGTTCATAGATTTAATCTACTTTAGGAAGTATTAATAATAGCATACTATATTTTAAATACTAATTGTAGAATGTGAGTTGCTCAATTATTCCTAGGGTACTATGGTGAAAACTGGTTAGAAAATCCAACTTGTAGATTCAGAGTCACACAGGTAATAAATTATAAAAAGAATTTTAGCTTCTTGAGTTTGTTTCTTTTTTATTTCATTAGAAAATATTTTTGTCCAACTATTTTTTGCATTTTTTTCTTTTAATAAGAAACAACAATGAAAAAGTTTCAAAACACATTAGTAGGACAGCCACAATAATTAATACAATACATATTGCTGTCTCCATAGTAGTTGTTCAGAGTACAAAATGTAGACATGATACCTTTTGTAAACATTATTGGTACAAATATTTCTTCTCATAGAACTAAGACAAAGTAGTTGTATACATAGTCCAATATTCCATAATAGTAATAGGTTATCAGCAGAACTGGCAATATCAGAAGCCATTGCCTTGAGCTTTTCACAGCTCAGCATATTAATCTGGTTTTATTTTTTTTGCCTCGTGGGTAAACTTTTCTGCTGGGTAGTTAAGCCTAAGTTAAAGAAAGACCTATATAACAAAATATGTGACTTTTGTATCTGACAAGTTCAGGTAAATCCCCTCAGAATTTACCTTGAAACCATGTACAGCATTTTGTAGAACTTTTGTCAATGTCAGCCATCGGGGTGAGTCATGGCCAATGCTTGACCAGTTTGCTCTCTGTGAGAACCTGAGAAAATATTTTTTCTCTGGGTGACTCTCTTTAGGCACACTATATACCTTCAGTCCCGTTCCTCTGTGGTCCCTTAATCTCTTGAACAGAAAATTTGGGAAAATATTGAGTTATATGATGTTACAGCACAGGTTCTGTTCTGTCCTGAGTCCTTACTGACCTTGAAGGGCTAGAACCAAAATATTGGCTATCCTTGTAGTTGTTCTTCTTCTCTAATTTTTGGTCTGTAAACTTATATTCTTAGCCCTCCAGAAGCAAAGCTTCGTGATACCACTACTCTAAAACATGGGTGTTTGAGCTTAATATCACTGTCTTTCTGAATATCAAACATCTTAGACTTAACTTAGACATGATATTTTCCATCAATCATTGCTATTGTAACAAATCTCTATGGAATGTGATGAAAGCAGTTATGCATTTTTACACATATGTTTAGAAATCTAAGTATGTACAAAATTTTAGCCTGTCCATCCTTAGGCATTTTCCTGGTGTCTTGCTCTCAGTTAATACCCTTTTTTGTTTTCTTCTAAACCAATCGTTTACTTGAGAGAGAGTATAACAGTAACTGGAATTACATTAGAAGCAGCACACAACTAAAAGACCGGAATGACATGCATTCCAAGCATAGTTTCAGTGTTACGTATTGCTATCATCAGTGTGAAAAATCTTTTGAGATTTCTTAGGACCACTGTCTAATTCATCCTGTGTGTATACATGCATAATTTTTCTCCTGTTATATTTCTTCTTTTTTCTGCTTCTAGTCACTTTGCTGCTTAACCCATAAGTCTTTGATTTCTCTTTTGGCTATCCTCATAACCCTTCTTTCCCCCCAATTTTTTAGTCTATAAACTTAAGTTGTTAACCCTCTAGACTGGTGCAACCATTATAGAAATCAATGTGGAGATTCCTTTAAAAACTAGGACTGGAAATTCCATTCAATCTAGCTATCCCCCTACTGGAAATTTTCCCAGAAGAAGGGACAATATCATATCATAGTGATGTTTGTACACCTATGTTTATAGCAGCACAATTTGTGATAGCCAAGTATTGGAAACAACTAAAATGCCTGTCACCTGAAAAGTAGGTGAAAAAGATATGATGTTTTTATACAATGGAATATTACTTAGCTACAAAGAATGATAAACTCTAGGACTTCATATATAAATGGATGTATCTTGAACATTTAAGTGAAATAAATCAGACTTACATGTGTAAATATCGTATATTCTCTCTAGTGTAAGAACCTAAAAGAAGAAATGAAAATGGAAATGCATAGCACAGCTGAAATGGAAGTCAAGAACTGAAGGGTTAAGCAATGAAGAGACAGCAAGCAGAAAAATTAGGAAATATGTTAGGGGCAAAACCATGCATTTATATACAGGATGAATTAGACAGTGGCCTTAGAATTTCCAATAGATTTGGACATTGAGGATAGCAATGTGTTATGTTCAAACCATACTTGGAATGTCTAGCATTCTGATCTTTTAGATGTGTCCTGTTTCTAATGTCATTGTAATTGTTGTTATATTCTCTCTCAAATAAATGTTTGTTTTAAAAAAGAAAACCAAAAAGGGTAATAAAAGAGCATAAGAGACAAGGAAAAATGTCATAGGGTTGACCTGCTACAATTTTGAATATGCTTAGATTTCTAGATTTCTAACTTTCTGTGTAAAAAATGTGTAACTTTAAAAAATCTCATTCTACAGGGAATAGGGATTCATCAGAATATCAATGATTGATTGAAAATATGAGCTCC
Source organism: Myocastor coypus (assembly GCA_004027025.1). NCBI lineage: Eukaryota > Metazoa > Chordata > Mammalia > Rodentia > Myocastoridae > Myocastor > Myocastor coypus. The sequence continues at coordinate 16,668 of PVJA010025624.1, forward strand.
ATGTTAAGTTTAAGGTGTTTTATATTCAGAAAGACAGTAATGTTAAGCTCAAATACCTATAATATAAAGTAATAGTATCACTAAGCTTCACTTCTTGAGGGTTGGTGACCATTTTTTTCTTTCTTTTTTTTTAATTTAATATTTTTATTGTTTAAATTTAACAATGGTTATATTACATATTTTCATCATCAGATCAGTTTAGATTAATACCTATAGGTATATAAGATTAATCAAACAATTAAACATTAACCTTTCTCAATCCACATTACTTTTTTTTTCTTTTCCCCTTTCTTTTTTTTGAAAGTTGACATATTGCATATTGTCCTCACAATCGTGCTATAGAGTACAGTGTGTGGGCATGACCCACGTCCCTATTGATGTTGCTTAGAAAAAAAAAAGGAAAAGAATATACTTCTCTTTGGACTAAGAGGAAGCAGATACATACACAGTCAAATGTTCTGCAATTGCAGTGGGGCTTTTTTTTTCTTAGCTTCACCTATATATATATATATATATATATATATATATATATATATATATATATATATATTTAATTATGCTACATGCAATTAAATTCATTACTGAAAGTCATCACCACCTAGACCATGACTTTTTATTAGAGACACCTTTAGCTCTACTCAGCTGGAATGTGGGGTATTTTAACTGAAGAACTAGGCTTATAACTTGTTCATTTCACAAATGCCTGAAATGTTTAGCAAGTTTAGGAATATTTATTTCTTAGTTAATGATGAACGACATAATGCACTTACAAATTTGGAATGTCCAAGATACTAATCTTTTGTAATGTTTTAAATGAAGACTTCAACTTCTTATTCTGCTGCTGCTGATTTTTCCCTTGCATTTAGTTTTAATTGAAGCAGTGCAAGCAGCTTCACTCTCAAGGCTCCTGAGAGGTAGTTTTACATTTGACAACACTCCTAATATGTGTTTTTAATAAATAAATCATTATAGTCTTCTTAATACTGTTTTACTTGTCCTCAACATTATTATAACAATATATATTTAATAGGTGTATAAGTAAATGTTTTCTACTGCTCTGTATATTGTCATTCATCTTATTTATGCAAGTTTTAATGGTTAGAAGCTCATGTTCCACTAAAGCCAAAAATTATTAGTATTCAAGCCTAGCAAAGCTAAAAGTTTATTTAGTATAAAATTTTAAATAAAAAATATTAGGAAAAAATAAGCATAATTAATATTTCTCTTATAATTTTCCTTGATACTAAATTATACAATCTGTCATTGCATCTGAGATTTTCTTTGTGGGCCATTTTTGCAAAACCTGTGGGAATCCTAGCTACACCTATTGCTGGAAAAAACCAATGATCTTCTTTGTCTCTCACTTGCTTTCTTTAATGACCTAGAATTGAATCCTCTGTGCTTCCAAAATACCCAGAAAATCATCTGCAACCCTTCTTATGTGACATAAGATGGAATGAGTATTTCTGCACTAATCATTATTGGCACTACATTATAGCATTGAGATTTTGGATTATTTATGAACTCCACTACTTTAAACATAGCCAAGATTCAAGTCAATGAGGACAAGAAGGAGAATGTTGATGATAATAAAATGAATAAAAGATAAGAGTTATGGCTTGGGTCTAGTTGTCCCCCCAAAGCCTCATGCAGTCGTGGGGCAGGGACTTCTGGAATTTGAGACTAACTCATGATCCACTGGGATTATGTGTCTTAGTATGGCTGGGATTATGGGTTTTAGTACTGCTAGGATTGTGGGTGTGGCCTGAGGCAATTCCCGAGGCAGAGAGCCTGAATGTAATATGAGAGACCCAGAGAGAGACTCTGTTGCTCTCTGTTGCCCTGGTTGATTGGTTGGCTCTGTTGCCATTTTGTTGACATTCCACCACCAAGACCTGGATGTTCTCTGCTCTGTTCTACTCAGCTATGGTCCAGCCAAATATGGACTGAAACTTCCAATAGCTGTCAACTAAATAAACCTTTCCATACTTCATTTTGGGTGCCAGGTATTTGTCCCAGCAATGATAGAAGAGTAACTAAGACAGAATTTGGTATTTCAAGAGTGGGGTCATTGCTGTGACTAACCTGACCATGTAGATCACAAGTTTTATGATAAGAAATGGCTTATGGGAAGAGATAGTAGAGGTTCAGAGATGTTGCCTACTTGCAAAGAGCTGAATAAACTTCAGCTGGATAATCTTCAGCTGGATAAACTTCAGCTGTATGGAAGGGGAGATTCCAGAAGACTGGCTTGAAGCCTTTGTATAAAAAAATGGCCTATGAGCAGAGATAGGAAAGGCTTTGGAAGGTCATCTACCTGTGAAGAGCTGGAAAAGCTTCAGCCATTCTCTAGGGGAGATTCTGGGCAGAACTCAGACAAGAAGACTGACAGAAGGCCTGCTCATAATGATCAGGTAGGGGACGTTTCTGCTGGAAAAAAGGACAGTATTGGTTGTTGGACTCCAGATGATTTGTGCTATGGATTGGCTGAAAGTCTGTTGGAATTTTGTTCATGCCCAAGAAACTTTGCCTAAGACTGAGATTAAGCACGGTGGACTGCTTAATCTTTCAAGAGATACTTCAAAGCAGTGAACTATTGGAGTAGTGGTATGGTTGTTATTGGTGGCTTTTAGCCAGATTTATGCTGAAAATCATGAGCAAAGAGCCAAGCAGTATGATTTAAAATGCTGTGAGTTTGACCAGGAAGGAAGCACCAGGAGAACTGTGGACTGCAGAGATGGGGCTGAAAGGATCTCCATTGCTGTAAAGGAACCAGAGAATTGAGAAGATGGCCTGAGGGCCTCGCAGGAGGTGGCAGCTCTCAACCCTTTGCAGCCCCAGAATTGCAAAGGAGAAAGATTTGCCATGAGAAGAAAGCTGCAGAGGCCCAAGTTCCAGAATGGTGGCAGTGACCAAATTAGGTTCCAAAATGGTGCCACCATGGAGAATTTGATCCTTGGAATCAAGATCACAGTGTTCATCAATCCAGGCACTCAACCCCTACAACCAGCAGAGAAGGAAGCCTGGTTATTGCTTCCACTTGCAGGAAATCTTGGCACATTATTGCTTTTAGACACATTCAGAATGTATGAGTTCTAAGATTAAGCAAGCTTTCACCTCAGTTTCAGAAGGCCTGGGAAGGCAGACAATGTGCCCCTGAGAGGGGACAGCAGACAGTGAGAAGCCATTTCAGTGGAAACCCCAGAAGTTTGGAATGGCCAGAAATATAGATCGTCTAAGGGAAACTGCAAACAGGAAGCAAGGCCAGCATAAGAGAGAAGAAATAGGAGCTACTACCAAGAGTGCCATAGGGGTGGAACTGCATGGAGTTCACAACTCAGTGCAGACTGTTTAGGATGCTCCAGTTGGAAGTATAGATTCAATTTTGCCCTGCTGGATTTTGGACTTGTGTTGGCCCTTGTGCTTTGTATTCCCCTGTTGTCTACAACATTTGGAATAGTAATGTTTATCTTGTGCCTTTGAATGTTGGATATGTTTAACTTTTTTGCACAGAAGCTTACAGCTAAAAGTTTGCTTTGTATCTTGGAGGAGACTTGGGACTTGGACTTTCAGCAACACTCAAATTGCTGGGAGTTTGGCAACTCTTAGTGATGAACTAAAATGTCTTTTTTCACAAAGGGATATACATGAGACTTTGGGGATCCAGGGGCAGAATATTATAGTGTCTAGTTGTCCCCTCAAAGCCCTTACAGTCATGGGGCAGGGACTTCTGGAGTTGGAGACTAACTCATGCTCCACTGGGATTATGTGTCTTAGTACCGCTTGGATTATGGGTGTGGCCTGAGACAGAGAGCCTGAGGCAGAGAGCGTAAATGCAATAAAAGAGAGACAGAGATAGGGACTGTCTCTGTTGCTCTGGTAGATTGGTTGCCTTTCTCGCCATTTTGTTGCTGTTCCACCACCATGAACTGGATGTTTTCTGCCCTGTTCCACTCAGCCATGGGCCAGCTGAATATGGACTGAAACTTCCAGTAACTGTGAGCTAAATAAACCTTCTCTTCTTTCATTTTGGGTGTTGGGTATTTGTCCCAGCAATGAGAGGAGAGTAACTAAGACAATAAGTAAAAAACAGAGTTGTATAAAGAGGTTGAATTCACTGCCCTGGTTATCTTTGAAAACTTGAAACTCAGGGACAAGTAGTTAGCTAAAGAGAAGTTCAATGTGTTCTATCCTCTTGGTTGTTAACTTTATTTGAAGTTTACATCATAGTTTCACAATGGATTGTAAAGACATATTTATCCCTTTTAACTCATTTCTTCTCTATGTACTTTTTCTTAAATGGGCCTAGTGGTACAGGACTTTAATCACATCACTGTGGGAGGCTGAGGCAGGAGTATCATGAGCTTCAGTTCAGCCTGGGCAAATTGAACACTTCCTGATAGCTTGTGTTAAAGAGAAACAAATTTTTAAATTGGTAAAGGAGTGTCAAAGGCTGAGTTAAATCCCAATATTTATCCCTCATCTGTCTGTCTGTCTGTCTGCCTGCCTGCCTGCCTGCCTGCCTGCCTGTCTGTCTGTCTGTCTGTCTGTCTGTCTATCTATCTATCTATCTATCTATCTATCTATCTATCTATCTATCTATCATGTCTCTCTTTTTTAATTCTTTTTCAACTGATTAGCAACCCACGACACACATAAGACACTTTTGTTTATGTATATTGGAAAAAAATGTCTGCAGACTTACTCTGTGAACTATAATTAATAGTTATACCATTACCAGTAAAATTTAAAGCTTTTGGGCATATGTAAAAAATTTGGATAAATGGCATTTGGGGTGACAGAGCTTCTAAAAACTGAACAAGTCACTGTACAACCTTTAAACAAAATGAAAATTTTAACTTGTAGTATAAGATAAACTTCAATTCATAATTTTGTTAACTTGGGCACTTGGGGAAAAATATCACTCAAGCTGTGTGCGTTTGCTGAGAGTATGGTATTTTGGTGATTCTGTTTTTTTTTTTTTTTTTTTTTTTTTTAGTCTATTAGTTAAAAGGTTTTTCTCTGTCTCAGTAGCAGATTCTGTGTTGGGCTGGGATCTGTTGTGATATAGAGAAGAGCATTCTCTGCATAGCATATATTTCACAAAGATTTATGCTCTGTATTAAGTCACGATTATTTGCTGTGGTATGGGATAGACTGTGAGCAAGAGATCACAGTTTCTTTTAGGAAACTCTAAGAAGACATTTCAAGGGATATAAGAACTTTACTTATTTTGATTTAAATACCGTGAGATACATTTCCATCAAGGCTGTGACGCTTTCAGGCTAGGTTAGAAGGACAGATTTCTTCTGTCCTGGCTTGATTATTGTATAGAATCTTCCATCCTTAAGACAAATGTCAGTGACGCTGTACATTACTGTGTGGTTTAGAATGGGCATTCTTTAAAATTGGTGCCTTTCTTAGCTCCAAAACAATTTATGTCATTTGTCTTCCTAACCCTTAGAGAAACTACATAATCACAAATTAATGGAGACTCACAGTGATCTAAACATGGCCTTTGCAGAGACAAAGGTGATTCGCTGAGCTCATGACTCAGGAAAAGAAGGTCCACAACTGGGTCCAGGTAGGGTATGCAAGAGCTGTGCATGTAGGCAGCACGCACACCTGACCTGGCTGGCTGCCACATGGACAGCAGGATCAACGGAGCTATTCCATACAGCAGCAACTGCCTCACCAGCGCTTGCAGCCCACATTCCCCATTACAGAATTACGAGACCATTTGCCAGCAATAGGCTTCATTTTGCCAATGGGTAATTTGCAGTTTGCTGGGTCATCAAGATCGGAACATGTCACAACTCCTCCTTGTCACAGCCAATCCAATGGCAAAATGCTGTTGAAACAGGCTGTCAGGAAGGCACAAAACCAGAGAGCGAGTACAAAGTGACAGCCGGCTCTATGCAAATCAGCCCTGTGCAGAGGATGAGCTGCTCTGCAGTAGAAATGCAAAGCCTTCCGTGGACCCTGACACACATGGTTTATGGTGCACACAGCGCTACCTGTGATCCAACCTCAGGTGGAGGAGCCCGAGGCCTTGCTCAGGAAGAGGAAAGTTGCATAGAGAGCAATAGGAATCTTGTCTTCAGAATGATTTCTAAAATGCTTCTTCTGCAGTGGTTAGGAAACCCAAAATACACTGAGATCATTATTCCAGAGAGAAAAAGCTAAAAGTATGCACATCACATCTAAGATTTGATTTTCATCATTGTAAGAAAATTCTATGAATTAGATCACAGAAACAATGCCTAATAAAAAGTAACTAAGACAGGGCAGAACTGCATGGAGCTCACAACTCAGTGCAGACTGTTTCAGATGCTCCAGTTGGAACTATGGAATTCAATTTTGCCCTGCTGGATTTTGGACTTGTGTTGGTCCCAGAGTTTTATATTCTCCTGTTGTCTACAACTTTTGGAATGGTAATGTTTATCTTATGGTAAATGTTATTTAAAATCTCTCATTTCTGTATCTTTCCAAACTAAATCAAAATCTTATTTTTGAATTGTTACAAGTGCATTTTATATATACTTTCTGTTCTTATAAATTTACCTTAAGTTTTTCTTACAACTTATTGAAATATTACAAACACCAGCTAGCATCACTCTAAATTATAAAGTCGCTAAATATTTAAGAAAAGCAAGAAGTGGATTTTTATAAGATTTCACTTCTCATGCTATATGAACTCATGACATGCTCCAAAAATGGTCATTTGCCATCTATCTGGGTATGTGTGTGGGAGCAATATCTCTGTCACTTGAAGAGAACCATTACTTTTTAAGCAGTACCTATAACTAGCCAATATCACAAATTTAGCTAAAATGTGCTGTTTGTAACTGTTCTTACTGGTCAAAGAGAAAAGAAATCTCTAGCACTTTTTCTCATGTGCTCCTCTCATTTCTACCTCCAACACATCCTTTCATTGTAATGCTACCTCTTCTTTCAAACATCACATCTCCATGGGAAGTAGCTAAATGGATCCTGAGAAGTCTCCCCCTCCTGGTTAACTGATTCTACACACTACCTCTAGTGTCAGAACCAGCTTTCTTCAAAATACTGGTTTAGTTACTGTCTTTGAAGACATCCAGAAGACTGTAAGATTAACATTTTCATTACTACAGAAGGCGAGAGCAATGCTTCTCTCTGTCGCTCTGTCTCTGTCTCTCTCTCTCTCTCTCTCTCTCTCTCTCTCTCTCTCTCTCTCTCATACACACACACACAAACACAGGCACACACATGCACTTTACAGTACCCTCAGGAATTGAAGGTCCTTCCATATTTTGTACTAGTGTTTTCTGTCATCAGAGCTCATTCTCAATAAAAAAGATGCTGAAGAAAGTGCAGTTCCTGTTAACTACTCTGAACCGTATGTAATGCAAAAGTCACTCCAGCTCAAGAATCCTCAAGAACCGATCTCTGGCCCATTTAGCTGCAAAATAAGCATAAGTATTTTCTCTGCCTTGTCCACAGCTTTGTTAAATTGGTCCCATAGTAAAGAATGAGAACACCAATCTGAGGTGAATAATTGGCATGTATTTCTCCCACAGCTAGCAAAATTGTACAATATTCTAAACAAAGATTCAATCCTGTTTTCTCTCCACAATCCTTAAACTGCGTTAACTGCATTGAATGCTATCCTCACCCCACCCCAAGAATACCATTTATTGAGATGGGTCTTTCTTGTCTTGGAAAGTTTTGTGTAACTTCCGCACTCGAAATCTTACTAAGATTTCAAATGCTATTCCTTAAAATCATCCTTTTACACCTCGTGGTTAAACTTCTCTGTTGGATGATTAAGACCCAAAGCCATGTTATCACGCTTCGGTTTAAAAGGCTGAAGTCAACAGCTTCCAACATTGCCAGGTCTACTGATAACCAACTACTATTATGGACTGTTGAACTGTACATACAGGTACTTTCTCTCAGTTTAGTGAGAAGAAAGATTTGTACTAATAGTGTTTAGAAAAGCTATCATGTCTACATCTTGTACTCCGAACGACTACTATGAAGACAACAATATGTGTTGTATTAATTATTGTGGGTGTCCTGCTAATCTATTTCGAAACTGTCTCATTGTTATTAAAATTAATAAAACTAAAAAATCAAAATAAAATCATCCTTACTAACCCTTCCGAATCATTCACTAATATGTCTTCCTCTTTGGAGGATTAACAGATATACCTGTTTCTCCAGTGTTTCGGGAATCTTTCTGAAACGTTGATGTTTCTGTTCTCTTCGTGACCTTGTATTATTATCAAAGAGTTATTGATGATAACAGCTACTAGTTAATGAGCCTACTCAGAGCCAGATGATATCTAAAAGTTTTAACATAAATTATCTTACATTGTCCTCATGATTATTTTCCCTATTTTATAGGAAATAAATTGAAACACAGAATAGCAATGTATCGCTACAGGATCACACAGGTAAATGTGGTGAATTGTGACGTGAATATATTCCATGTGAGCCTGGAAAGCCATGCTGTCAGTTACTATGCCATGTTAAGCTATTTGCTCAATAATTACTGTATTTCTCAACAGTAATATACTTTGCCTTATATTTCTTGAACAACCACCCATCATTTTCACTTTTATAATATCCTCCTATTACTACAATTACTGAACATTTACTATTTCCAAGGAGAAACACTCACTGAAAGTATAATTTCTTTAGCTATTACTTATGAAACCAACTTTCAATAAATGATATTCTTTTGTAGCTTTGATTACATATGTTATACTGCATGTTTTGAGAGTCCATTAAAACAACCTTTAAGGCTTTGAAACTAATAAATAGAATATATACTGTGAAAATGATTTCCCTGATGCTAATTTTTTGTCTTGTGAAATTATATTTTTATCATAATTACTCCATAGAATAGAAAATAAATTCATAAAAAGGCTATATCTTTTTCATTTTTAATTTTCTTGCTGTCTAAAAGCAAATGATACAAAAAGTGATTTATGATTAATTCTATCTTGAGATGTAGAGTGTATTTCGAGTCATAGAACTCTTCAGGTCTCTCTATGTGTATGATAATGTGTGTTCTTCAAGTTGGAATTAGCAACATTTGTCTGTTAGTTTGCCTGCTTCTTTTCTACATTTTTTGGTCAGATAATTTGCCTTCACATCAAGAGCAATGTATAACACCCAATTATAAAATCTAATGCTCTATTGATACATGTGTTCACAAAAAAGAGAGTGCGTATCACAATCATGTAGACTACCATAAAAAAGGAAGTGAGAATGTGGAGTGATTGTCACCAACTGGTATGTTATAGCTCCAAGTGCAACATTTTAAAAATATAAAAATTAAAAATATGTATATATAATATAATTCAGATATACAAATATTTATGCAGCTTTTTTATTCAAAAAATTCAGGTCAAAAAGAAGAGTTATGTTATAAAGTAAATTCTGAAGTTCTTTTATTTGTTTAGTAATTCAACATTAGTAATTGAATAAGTCAACAAAATGGTGAGGTAGCTTGTGGGTGTATCTGTTGTTTTCTTTTCCACTACATAAAGTAAAATTAATGAACTGTCATGATTGACACATTCAGCTTGCAAATGCCTTCACCAAGTCAGAAGCTTATACATTCTTTCTCTCTCCAAGCACTTTGAAATACAAAAGCTATAAGGTTTTAAACACTGGGGATTGATAAGTTTTATTTTGAGCCAACACCTTGCTAAATGACTGTCTTATTTACTTTTTACTCATTGCTGGGACAAATATCAGACACTCAAAATGAAGGAAGGAAAGGTTTATTTAGCTCACCGTTACTGGAGGTTTCAGTCCATATTCTGCTGGCCTAAGGCTGAGAGGAACAAAGCAGTGAGAACGCAGTTCATGGCGGTGGAAAAGCAACAAAATGGTGGCAGAGGCAGCCAATCAATCAGGGGCAGCAGAGCAGCAGCAACAGCTCAAGTCTGTCTCTCTGTCTCTCTTTATATTACATTCAGGCTCTCCGCCTTAGCCCCCACCTTAGGCTACACCCATAATTCCAGAAGTACTTCGACCCATAATCCCATCAGTACTAGAATCCATATTCCCAGGGATCAGGGATCAAGTCTCAAACTCTAGAAGTGCCTGCCCCTTGACTCATGAGGCTTTGGGGGGACAACTAGACAGAAACCCTAACAATGACCTAAGTAGCCTGGAACTTGTGATCTTCTTGCTCCCACCTCCTAGCAGTAGGGATTACAGAAAAGTTGCAAATTTTTATGAAATCCAGTTTACCGACGTTTGATTTTATGGAAAATGGTTTTGGTATTAAAGCTAAGAACTCTTCATTTAGCTCCAGATCATGAATTTATTTTCTAAGACTTCCATGGTTTTACATTCTACAGGTACGTAAGCAACATATTTAGAATCACTCACAAATGCCAGGGGAGTTATTTTCAGGTTTATTATTTTATTCAGTAACATTTGTTGAAAAAAATAGTCTTCTTTTTTTTAGTTACTTTCATAGTATTGTTGAGAATCACTAAAGTATAATTGTATGGTTTTAATGCTCTATCTATATTATGTATTTATATTCTATTTCATTGACTAATGCTTATATCTTTCTTTCAATCCACAGAGAAAACATTTCCTTGACCATACTTTGTAACTGAATGCAGTAATACCTCCAGCAGGATATTTGTAGTTCATCTAGGGTCTAGTTCTTGCTATTGTAGATTTAGCTAGACACGGTTTACAAACAAAGCAAAATCAGAACAAAATAAAAACCAATTTTACTACATGATCTTGATGTGGATAACAGTAAATAAACATATTTAGTTGAGGAAAATAAACATTTTTAAGTACATACAGTTTTCCAATCTGTGAACACATGCCTACATTTATTGGTTTTCTTTTATTTTTCACATTGGTATTTTGAAATTTTCTTTTTAAAAAATTATTTATTTATTTATTTCATACAGAATCTTTTACACAGCTTGGACTTATAGTGATCCTCCTGTTTCAGCTTCTCCAGTATTGGGATTACAGGCATGTACCACTATGTTCGGTTCCAGTGGCTGGCTCAGAATGGAGAGAGTTCTGGGGCCAGCAAGGCATATAGTACTGGATATTGGATCCTGGATTCTTCCCTTTGCCAGGCAGGAGCTTAGACTTCCAAGATATCTCCCAGTCCTGTAATTTTTAATATAGTTATTGTGCACAATTTGTTAATTGTAACCATAAGTATATGACTTTTGGAGCACTCATAAATGATATGGTGGTTTTGTTTGGTCTATATTTATTGTCATCTTGTAAAGATACAACTGGAATGCCTGTTAATCTGGTTTCCTTTGATCTTTCTAGACTCATTAGTGGTATGAATTTTGTTGTTTGAAGTTATTGGTATTTATTATATAGACAGTTATGTCATCTACAAGTAGTATCAGTATCATGTCTTCTTTCTAGTCTGTATGCTTTCCTACATTTATACCTCCTTGTTACAGTGAATGTCTAGTCTTGTGCGGAATGGAAGTGGTAGTTTAGAAAAGCTTGATTTATTCTCAATTTTGGAACAGGTTGTACACTAATGTGGTACACTAAGTGGGTCACTGCTATCTGGTAGAATAAATACATCTTTATAGTTCATTTTTACAAGTTTCATTGTATTTTAAGTCCTACAATGTTTTTGATCTTCATGATTTTTTTTTTTTACTTCCTTGGCTTTATAATAGAACACAAATCTATTTTGTCACTTAATTGATAGCCCTTTATAAATATTGTATTATTTTCCATACTTTGAAGATGTTTTCTTTTATATCTTTTTTTTTTTTTTTTTTTTTTTTTTTTTTTTTTTTTTTTTTTTTTTTTTTTTTTTTTTTTTTTTTATGGCCAGCTCTGACTGCCCTGGGGATGGGGTTGGCACAGCATGTAGTGTGGTGATTGAACTGTGGTCCCTGCAGTTGCCTAAGCAGGCGCTTTAGACCACTGAGTCATGTCACCAGCCCTTCTTTATATCTTAAATGGTAATCTAGATTGTAATGTCTTCATTTATTGGATCTGCAGGAGTTTATCTTGAGGTCTAAGTCACTTTTGTTCTCTGAATCTAATGGTATATACATGTGTCTTAGTTATTACATCTTGGGTTTTTACAATGCTACAATTTTTAAAGATAATTTTCTAGCTGGGCGTGGTGGCACATGCCTGTAATCCCAGCACTTGAGAGGCTGAGGCAGGAGGATCAGTGGGAGTTCGAGACTAGCTTGGGCTACAAAAGTGAGCTCAAGGCCAGCTTCAACTGCATAGCGAGACCCTGTCTCAAAAAGACAAAAAAAAAAAAAAAAAAAAAAAAAAAAAAAAAAAAAAAAGATAATTTTCTGAGGGCTTTTGTTTGTTTGTTTTAGAATTTGTCAAAGCTATTAATATATTCTCAATTTTCTTGATTCTATCTTCTCTTATGGTGTCTTCCCTAGATTTGGATTGAGTCCAACCATTGAAATTTTATAATGTATTTCATTATGCCTTTTAATAGTATAATTGCCATTGGCTTCTATTTCTTTGCAGGTTTTCTATTTCTTCATCTATCATGAGAAAATTCACAATTGATTCTTAAAACATTTTCTAGTTCACTTTTTAATAATTTCATTTTGAAGAATAAAAACAAGAGCAAAAAAACAAAAGCAAATACAGAAATGGGGTAACATATAACAACATATGTTACAGATTTTAAAAAATAGAATAGCTGATTAACAGTGATTGATATGTTATCTATTTTTTAAATTTTATTTATTTATTTTTTTCTTGTTTCAGAACCTTTGTTTATTCACTCCCTTTTTTTTATGGCTGGCTCAGCTCACCCCGAGGGCAGGGCTGGAGCAGCATGTGGTGCCAGGGATCGAACCGCGGTCCCTGAAGCCGCCCAAGCTTTCCTAAGCAGGCGCTTTAGACCACTGATCCATCCCGCCAGGCCCCATATGTTATCTATTTTTATTGTGAAATCTGTTGCTCAGATTAGCACATATAGAGTTATGTGAGATGGGAGATATGATTGAATATTGTCACATGCTTTCAAGAAATCTTAAATTTTTGTTCTCTCTCATTTTCTTTTATTACCTTTTAAACAATTTTCTTTAAAAAGAGTATGATTTCTGATTTAAAAATCTGTCAATTTCAATGTTTGAGTTAGATTTTATTCCACATGGTTGCTTTGGCTATTACTTCCATGAGTCTCTGGGTCCTATTTTAATCTCTTGGCTTGAAAATCCACTTTACTTAAACTTAGTGTGAAGGACTTGGTTTAGTTTTAGGCTCTGCAAAAATTCTAATTTCTATATGCACATCGGTGTGCTACGATACACTACTGTTGGGTGGCTTATACTGTTCTGTCCCTGTGGCACCAGGGGAGTTCATCTCCTTTTTATCGCTCCTCAGAGTCCTCCTTCTGTAATATCATACCAAAGGAGAAGCAAGGAAATGTAGGCCCATAACACTGTCTGGATGTGAAGTCCTGCTATAGCTGTATTTTATACAACATGTCATAGCAAATGTCCAATAATATAAGCTTAATTAAATGACATTATTTATCTTATTATTATATTCTGAGAAATATTTACAACATATATTATTAAAAATACAAAATACAGGGATCAAGGAAATAGCTCAGTAGAATAAGTAGTTGCCTGGCAAGTGCAAGGGCCTGAATTCAATTCCTGGTCCCATTAAAAAAAAATACATATTACAAGTCAAAGTGTATGTTACAAACTCAAATTTCTAATATGCAGTTGTATCCAAACATGACAAAATACTGTTATTTTTAGATGGCGCATAGTAAGTCTTATTTTTCCTCTTACAATATGCTATAAAGTATAAATTTTCCTGCCTGCATTTATCTATATTGTTATAGGGAGGAGGCAGTAATTTTTTCATAGGGTAGGTTTGAAGTAGGTATGAAGTAGGTTGCCAAGACTGTTAGTAATCCTTCTAATAACTTAGAAAGGTTTTCAGATATTACCCTCCAAAAAGAGCGTCTAGCAGA
>PVJA010025625.1:0-30582 GCA_004027025.1 Myocastor coypus
TTTTTGTCTTTTTGAGACAGGGTCTCACTATGCAGCTCAGGCTGGCCTTGAGCTCACTTTTGTAGCCCAGGCTGGTCTCGAACTCGCACCGATCCTCCTGCCTCAGCCTCCCGAGTGCTGGGATTACAGGCGTGCGCCACCACGCCCGGCTAAATTTAACTTTAGATAACATAAAAAATGCAGCTCCTTGGCCCAGTAAGCTGCATGTCAATGCTTGAAGGCCAGATTGCCTCACAGAATCTCTCTGGGACAGCAGACATCCTCATCATCACAGAAAGTTACAGTGGACAGAACTGCTTCAGAACAGGACTCAGTAAACACTCGCAGTAAAAAGCCTGATCTTCCCCGCCGTAGACAGCCTCTGTGTAACTATTCCATTCCCACTTTTACAGCAGAAAACCAGCAATGTGCACCATGGCACCAAATGGTCAACCCTGTGTTCTAATAAAACTTTATTAATACCAACAAATAACAGGCCGGGTGTGGGCTACCAGCTAGGTAGCTGGCTAACTCCTACCCTTTCTGAAGATTTAAGGATCTCAGAAAGCTGGAAATATTTAGAACTGGATGGAACACTGTGCAGGATCTGTCTGCAGCTAAAAATGTTCCTTATCTTGATTTGGGTGGTGGTTTTATGGGAGCAGCATGTAATATTTATGAATTTTACTATATATAAATTATCTCTCCTTTCAAAGAAGACTATAGAAACCAGACTATCTTAGGGAGGCAAAATACTTGAAGATTTTAGAATCCTGAGCATCCTTATTCTACAGGACCCAGCAGCTACCAGAGGCAAAGGGTGTTGGGGACCTCTCGCTCTCCCACACTCACCCAGACCTGTATCATTTGTAAGGGTTCTGGGCATGAAGAAAAAATTCCACTTAAATACAAAGTGAAGGTTAAACCTGTTTCTAGCTTTTTCAGGAAGGAATAATCCTTGAGAGACATAGATAAGAGGCAGGACTTAGAGCCAGAAGTCCCATGGGAGGCCCAGGTGCTAGACATCAGGGACCCAGCATGGAGATTTTAGGACCTCAGTTCCCGTTCTAGCCTGAGCAATGCCCCCTTCCGCACTTGGCCTGTTGGGTTTCTGCGTAAGAACCCACCGTGGAAAATGCCAAATCCTTTCCAAAAGTTTGTAAATCATTGCCTTTTAGTCTTAAGAGTCAGGGTAGTTTGCCGCAAGACATGCAACAGAACAGAGGATTAAAAGCAGAAGTTCTGGGGCCAGAGGCTGGGTTCCAATCCCAGAACCAGCTCTGTGGCTCTGGGACATCACCTCTCCCTGCATAATGAGAGGAATGATAGTTCCCTCCTCTCAACTCTTTCTGAGAATAAGGACACGAATGCTTGGAAAGCACTTGGAATCATGCCAAGCCTTCCACTATAGCAAAAGACCATTGGGGTCTGCCAGGGCCTCACTCGTTCCTCAGTGGACCTTCTCCATGGGGTTGCCAGGCTGCAGGAGAGAAAGCAGCTGAACTGGACAGCGGCAAAGTCTCCTTTGCCTTACTCCCCAGGTTGGGTGGTCACCTTGTAGCTGCCCCTCCTCCAGATCCTGTCTGTCCCTTTAGGCAAGTCCCCAGAGTGAGCCCACAGGAAGGTCAACGGCCTGTCAGGACACTATCCCCGAGCTAGGAACCCCCTGTGACCTAGCAGCCATTAGTGTTCAGTGTCCTGGCTCCAAGACAGGCTGTGCTAAGCCAGACCTAGACCTGATGCCTTCAGTACCCTGTCACACAGAGCCTGGACTCCATGCCCTTGTGTCTGGATCCATTCCTTGGCCCCATTCCCCCTCCCAGGCCCAGTCTAGGGCACACAGGGGGCCCAGGACACAGACATTCACCCTCACACCCATGTCCTCCTGTCCCTGAGAATCCTTTCTCCTTCATCTGTCACCACTCATTAGATGCCTACTATGTACCAAGCTGAGTCCCCAAGGCCGGAGACCACAGAGGACAAGAGAGACGGTCTGCCCTCATGTCTCTTTGGAAGTTTGTGTCTAGTTAAGTAGACAAGCAGTACACAAGGAAAGGTCATTCCACCTGGAGGCCAATTTGATGGAGATCAGTTAGAGCCAGCGAGGGCTTCCTGGCTGACGTGACAATGGCCCAGGAATCTGATGGCTGGAAACGAGCCAGACATAGGCAGATCTGGGTACGAGCTACCCTGTGCACCAAAGCCAGGAGGTGGAAACATGTAGGAGAAGGAAGGAGCAGAGTGAGGGCCAGGAGGGGAGTGGCCAGAGGTCAGAGGGGCCAGTGCCATGCAGCCCTTGGAACCCACCTCTTTCCTGTCTGCTCTCATGAAAATTTGCTTTGACCTAGACAGGTGGGGCTGGTACTAATCACTGGCAAAAATGTAATTAGGAAAGCCATAGAGATCTAGGCTCAAATCTGGCTTCAACTTCTGCCTAGCTGAGTCAGTTCAACAAAAGGGCAGCACTCCTGGGCCTCAGTGTCTCCAGAGGGAAATGGAAGAGCAAGGACCATCTTCCAGCAGGGTGTTGCAAGGCCTGGCTCAGTGCCAGGCCCATGGTGAGTGCTGAGCCAATGTTAGCCAAGATTGAAAATCCCTCTACTCTGATGCCAGGCAGAGCCTAATTATAGATGCCCAAAGGTCATTTCTCAGCCCCTTGTGACTCGGGACAAGAGCCAAGGCAGCTAGACTGCCTGGCAAAGGGAGGGTCTCCCTGTGGTCACATGGCCTTTGTCCCCAGACTGGCCAACTCCCTATCTACTCCTAGGCCTGTAGCTCCTGACCAACTCAGAGCAATGCCTGGCAGCAGACAGGATGAGGGATAGAATCAGGCCAGACTGGCCAGCAAAGAGTTTGGGGCAGTGCCTCAGTTTCCCTGTCAGCTAAGTGAAGGCAGAAGTGAATCCTGCCTCGCTGGCTGTACAAAGACTCGAGGAAGGACCTAAACCCCAGAAGGGGATCCACTTATCCTCTATACTCCACAGCTCACACATAAATGGAGAATAGCTGGGATGTAGACAAATGTGCCCTGAGGCGTTCCTTTCTGTTATCCAGAAAATACATGCCAGCCCTTTGGTGAGACTTCTGTGTGTTAAATACTACAAGTACAGAAATGCTCATGACAGCCACCTGGGGATTTGCAGAGCCAACAAAGAGGTCGGCCAGGTGGTGGTGGCCTGTTGAGTGTGCTCAAAGAACAAACTAGAGGTTCCAGAAAGAACAACCACACTTGTTTGCTCTTTTCGTGCTTTGCCAGTTCAGCCTCCCAGCATCCAGGCCCAATCTGACAGGCCTTGGGCTCCAGAAACGTACTGCAGACAGAGCATCTCCAACAGTGAGACCCTGTGTTGTGACCCTGGCTTCCAAACTGACCACAGTCACTCAAGATCTCAGCTCAAGTCCTGGGTCCCCATTCAGCTACAATAAAACATGGACAAGGCACTGGGGAGGGTGACGCCCTGGGCTCCTTTTTTGTGACACAGAGGAAGGTGAAAATGAAGCATGCTGTTGGGGATGTTTGTGGGTTCGTTGTGATTCCAGGGCTGCAATTGTGTCCTAAAGGCTCCCGTGGCAGTCAGTGCTCTCTTCACAGCCTAGGACATGTCCCAGGCTCCAGCAGCAGCATCCCCAAAGAGGCTCAAGGGGAAAACACATGTCTTCTACTACATCCCTTAGCATCAATCCACTGGATGAACCTAGGCAGAACTACCCACTCGTATCATTTCCTGGTTATCTCCTGGAAATGAGGGTACTGTGCTAAATAGGAGTGACCCTCATGGATTCCTGCTCTGTTTATATATCTTAGACCTGTTTTTAATAAGCTGATGATCATGCTGGAACTACATTTCCCAGGATGCTTTGCATGTAAGTAGGGTCATGTGATTTGTTCTAGCCAATAGACTGAGAGAAAATAATGTACATCAGATGTGTGTCTTCATTCCTCTTTCCATATCCACCAACGAGGTGGATAAAGCACCGAGGCATGGGTTAAAGATGGTGAAGCCACAAGAGAGGAGGTTGGACCACGACATGGAGGAAGGCTGTGCAACCAAAATGCCAGTGGTGGGCTGACACATTTGTGAGAAATAAACTTATTTTGTGCTATCCACTGAAGCAACAGTTACCTGTTGCAGTGGCTGGCAGTGCTCTAACTGGTATACCTCTAGACGTATACACATAGTGCTGACTCGGGATAGCAGTTTGCAATGGTGCAAAACTGATATGCATTCAGTAGAAACTATACATTCTATTTTCAGTTTTGAGTGTTTCCCTGGCTACTGATATGCAATAGAATTCCCCTAGGAATGTTCGGTAGTGACAGCAAGATGTAGTTCCCAGCCAGTCACAGGACCAGGGAGGAACAACTGGCAGTCTACAGTGTGCTGTGTGGCTTCATGTTTTGGATAAAGATTTTTTAATAAACTACATGCTACATGCAGTACTTTATCATTTCTTTGTGGTAGATAATTCTGCCCAAATGTAGCACATTTAAAGCAGGCACAGCTCAACTAAGGGGTTCGGTATGTTAGAAGTACGAAATCATTCTTGACTTAATGACATTTTCAACTTTCAACGGTTTTATTGGGATGTAATCCCCATCATAAGTCAAGGAGTAGCTATAGTTTACCAGTTATATAGTGCTACCTCGTTTAACTCTCAGCAAATGCCTCACAGCACAACATACAACAAGACAACCTCAGAGTAGTTAATTGTGTCAAGCACTGATCTGAGTTTTCTGCATACACTTTGCAACTTGCCTTACCACGCTTCTGTACCATGGGCTCGTAGGACTATTGTTATACTCACATTCCTAGTGAGGACGCTGAGACTTAAACACTTTCAGATCCTGGCCAAAGTCATCAGTCAATAAGTGGAAGGGGCTAGGTTGGAGCCCAGCATCTACATTCCTAGCCAGTGTGCTCCACGGGCTCCAGGATCCCAAGGGAGAAACTCCCCCAAGCCTGGACTTACAAGGGAGGACACTGAGGCTCCAGAAGGCCTGCAACATGGCCATGGTGTTGGCATGGAACCTGACATCTACTGGCTATTAAACTAGTGCTCTCAGCGTACTGGCACCATTGACTGTGCTGCCCTCTCTGGCAGACATTAAAAGCGTGACCCCAGTCCCATCCACCTGCAGGGCCACAGCTGAAGGTGAGCTTGGCATCTGCAGTGTCTGTTATGATGCTAAGTGAATTTTTCTCCTGGCACCCTCGCCTCGTGAAGCACCTGCGAGTGCCCCATGCCTATCAAAGCAACTCTTAACTAAGGCCCACCTGAGACGCCCTTCACTCTAGGAGAAAAGGACAGGTGGGAAAAGGACATGCTCACAAGGGCCCCATGCAGTGCGGTCTTGTGTGCTTCCCCTTAGCCGCCACATCCCTGCTGTCTGAGTCAGGTAGAGGGGCAAAGACATGAAGGTGGAGGGAAATTGTCTCTAAGAGAGGTCTTGTTTTTACTCAGGAATTGTACTCTGTGGGCCAGACCTGGAAATAAACTAGAGGGAGTGAAAGGTGAAGATGGAAATATAAGGTTGCTAATCGTCATGATGGTGTTAGTCTAGGGAAAAACTGTAAAAGCCTGAAGGGTCTGCCAATAAGACTCCAGTTAAATAAATGGAGAACTCGTTCAGAGGAGTACTATGCAGCTATTAAAAAGAATCACATGAAGCCATTCAGGCTGAGTCAACAATCTGTAGGAAACGTGGACACACAACAGAAACCTCCTATGTCCCCATTTGCATTAAAGTAAGAGCTTTCAGTGTTAGCATTATAAGTAGTTATGCAGAGGTAATACACTTCACACAATTTTTTTTCCTTTTTTGAGACAGGGTCTCATTATGCAGTTCGGGCTGGTCTCGAACTCACACCGATCCTCCTGCCTCAGCCTCCCAAGTGCTGGGATTACAGGCGTGCACCACCACACCCGGCAACACACAATTTTAGAAAGCCCCATACCTCGCCTCTTTTAACTGATGTAAGAATCCTGTAATGTAGGAATTCTTCCCACCCCCAATTGACATATGAGGAAACTAAGGCCTGACAGGTTCAAGAAGGAGCACCCAGGGCTACATCTTTAATGAGTAGCAAGGTTGAGATTCAAACCCAGGAAGTCTGAAAGACATGCACACACACACACACACACACACTCATTTACACACAAACACACATGCACACGCACACACACATGCACAGAGCTCTCCATGTCTCCACAGTGAGGGGAAGGGTGGGAGGGGAAAGCACACAGAAGCTCCTTGTAAGCCATGGGGGTCAGGACCTAAATGCCATCTGGGACAGGAGCCCTCCACGGGCAGAGACCCCTCCCTGATTCCCAAAGGGTGACATTCTCAAAAAAAAAAAAAAAAAAAAAAAAAAAAAAAAAAAAAAAAAAAAAAAAAAAAAGCAGGAAAAAAAAAAAATACAGTGGTGCCTCAGGTCACCCTACAGTTTTGGAGAAGATGGCCACATTTATATTAATGCAGGAAAGATGGCCGTGATAATGTGGCAACCAATGCAGTTTGCAAACCAAATGGAATTTTGCCCAGTGCTTCTGTTTGCAAACAAAAGTATTTGTAAACCGAGGCACCGCTGCGGATGTGTAAGCCAGCGACAGCAGCAAGGGATTTTGGTATCATGGCTTAGGCTCAGGATCAGGGAACAATTCTGCTAAGACGGTCTAATTGTGGACCTGTGGTCACATCAGTGTAATTTTTCTTTCTTTCTTTCGTTCGTTCGTTTGTTTGTTTGTTTGTTTGTTTTTCAGGACCAAGGTTCAAACTCACGACCTTGCATTTGCCAGTCAGGCACTTGTGCCGCGGAGCTATCTCCCCGGTTCCACATCAGTGTAATTCTTACTCCTTGCGTAGGAGCAGTGTGGCAACGCAGGCAGGAGCCAAGGTGAAATCCAGAAGCATCTTGATCCACAGCGCCTAGAATTCCCACAGACGTGCAGCATCCGAGATGAACTCGCAACTGAAGAGTAGGAAAACAGGCAAGAAAGCAACATACCACACAGACGTCCGCGGGGACAGTGTCCCAAGGGGCTGCCGCAGCGGTGCTCTTCGGAGAGACCAAGAGGAACAGACAAGAGGGGTGGCTTCGACTGCACATGCACCTCGGTGGCGTTGAGTTTCTAAGAGCCCTGGCTTCCTCCTACATTCTTCTTCTAACATTAAACGTAAAAGAGATCTGGCTAGAAAAAAAAGAAAGGAAAGAAGGAAGGAAGGAAGGAAGGAAGGAAGGAAGGAAGGAAGGAAGGAAGGAAGGAAGAAAACCATGTGAAGAACCGGGCATGGTGGCTCATGCCTGCAATCCCAGCACTCGGGAGGCTGAGGCAGGAGGATTGGTGCAAGTTCGAGACCAGCCTGGGCTCCAAAAGTGAGCTCAAGGCCAGCCTCAACTGCATAGCGAGACCCTGTCTCCAAAAGATAAAGAAAGAAAGAAGAAAACCATGTGAAGAGGCAAGAAGAAAAGTTAGCTTTTGCTGCCTCAGCCAGGGCTTCTGAGGCTGCTGCCACACTGCCCTGCCCACGGGCGATGTCTTAGAGCAGAGTCGGGGGCCTTCCTGTCCCCTAAGCCTGTGTGCGCGTGCTTATGGGCCTGCCAACTTTGTGCTCTATGATCAACCGCTTTGCGTAAAACTCTGACGCGGGGCCCCTGTGTCCCAAGAGCCTCCAGCAGAAGAGGACCCCGCTTTCGTGGTTCAGCGTCCTCCCCTTGAGTCCTTGTGGTCGGTCCTTGTCGATCCTTTGGTCTGAAAAGTAACCCCCAATGCCCATTAAGGTAGTCTGGAGGTGGGGCTTTGGGGAGTGACGAGGACTGCTGAGGCCAGGGGCTCTCGACGGTGAGGCCCCTGGTGCTGGTGGCATCAGCCCCTTCCCAAAGAGGAAGGGAGAGCTGGCACGCTCGCTCCGGCCCACCGTGGCCTCCCCTCTGCCGTGTGATGCGCAGCAAGCAGGCCCATCAGAAACGGTTGCCGCGCTCTCAGGCCTCCCAGCCTCCAAAACTGCGAGGTAAACCAGTCTTTTACCAAATACCCGAATTGTCTCAGGTATTCACTGAGCGATCCGAAGATGGATTAAGGGAAGGCCCCACCTGACACTTCTGCTGGCACAGATCTATGGCCGGTCTCGCTGATTTTCCCTCCGGACTCTTCCTCCTGCTCCACTGCCCGGCTCCATCGGAGCCCTCTTCCACTCTGAACAAACCCCAGGCGTGGCTCGGAACCTTCCACCCACCTCTTCCACCAATCCCACTAGCCCGTCCTCCAACGAATAGCCAGCCTGCTCTTTCCCAAATGCAAATGCAAGCGCAGGATGGACTGGCCCCCTCTCCGGCACTCCAACACCTTCCCACAGCCTACAGTTTCCTGGAGTACCTGGTCTCCACTGATTAGTCCCACGACGTCCCTTGATGCACGCCTCCCCTCAGCCCACCTTCTCACCTTGTCCAGCCTTTGCCAGACCTAAGAATGTGGTGGCTCAGGCCACCGGGTCCACACAGGACACGCATCTTCTACCACATTTTCCACACAAAGGGAAACTTGTTTTCCACCTTCCCATCCAATCTATATATCTTTGTCCTCAGGCAGCCTCCATGTACCCACCTGGAGCAGATGCTGCAGGTCCTCACGGCCTCCCCAAGACGTTCCCCTTCAGTCCCCAGAACCTGTGAATAGCTAACCTGGCCTGGCAATAGGGACGTGCAGATGCGATTCGGGTAAGGACTCTGACATGAGGAGATTATCCTGTGTGATCCCAATGGGACAATACCTTCACAAAGCATCCTTATAAGAATAAGGTGGAAAATCCAGAGTCAGAAAGGATGGCATGCTGACAGCTGTGAGAAGGAGACTAGGAGAAGATGCTATAACACAGTTAGTTTTGAAATAGAGAGAGGCCCTAGATGTTCAGGGCTAAGGTAGGTCTCCCAAAGCTAGAAAAGGCAATGCAGAGATTCTCCCCTCGAGCCACCAGCCAGAACACAACCCTAGTGATACCTTTACTCCTGCCCTACAGAACGCTAAGGTGATTTAGTTGTGTTGTTTGAAACCACTATGCATGGTGCTTTGGTATAGTAGTTATAAGAGCCTCACAGAGCACCCACTTATATCTGCCACAGCCAGCCATCCTTGTGTTCTCAAGGAAATCCACTCCCCAGCCCAAGATTGCTACTGTGGGCTGCAGAAGGAGCACAGGAAGTGCTGGAGGTCATGGCACTGGGAAGCAGGTGTGCCCATGCCACCACTGCTGCCTCTCCTCACAGGGCACAGCCCCAGCTGCCCTCCATGCCAACTCTGGACTCATGCATCATCTTATACTGGCTGCCTTTCCTGCCCCGTATCACTGTCCCTCCAGTGCTTCCTGAAATCACCTCCCAAATAAATCACCTGCCCTTGAACTCTTGTCTCTGAGCAACCCAAGGCCCCTTCAGAGATCATTTTCCTCCCCTCTCATCTGCCTCCCAGGACCTGGCACAGTGGTAACTCCACTCCTCTCAATGAAAATGGAAATGCCAGGCCCTAGAGGGCAGGGCAGAAGCCAGCTCCTTCATAGCTGGTCTCCTGGGACTGACACAGGGCCTGGCATGGTAGAAATGCTAGATAAATGTTTGTTGAGTGGCTGGCTGAATAAATCGGCATTTTAAAGAGAGCAGAGCATCCTCTGGAAGATGCACAGGTGCTTCCTCTGCCAACAGAGCTTGCAAACTGGTCCTTGGGGGCAAATTTAATGGAGCCCAAATTCTGGTTGCAATTAGCAGCCTCCATTTGCATGCAAATAATGGAGGTGCCAGAATACTTGGAAGGAGTTGGCTCTCTGGGTAAACTCAGTGCCCCTGTACCCAGCGCTTGCTAGAAGGGGTACGCTCCCTAGAAAGGAGCCCTAGAAGAGTCTAGTTCTGCCAAGGGCCCCAAAATACTTCAAGCACCTGGTGGGGGCGGGGGTTGCAGCCAGGCCTGAGACTACACCTTCTATCTGCATTTCCCTCTGTCCACCTGGGAAGCCATGGTCCATCTTCTAAGATTTGTGAGATTCCTTCTAAAGCCTTTGTTACCTCCTCTGCTTCAGTCCCCGAAGCCCTGATTTGCAGCCTCCCTGACACTTGGGGTGTCAGCCTCTACTCTGCCCATTCTTCCCCCGTGGATACTCCTATTGCATCCCTGGCACCTCACATACCATGGGCACTCAATGCTCCTGACAGGTACAGCTGTCCCTCCTCAGCTCTAAGTTTCAGAGGTTGGGGAAGGCACCTCATACTTCATGTGTATGATTGGTCCCAAGCCCAATAGCTGGCCACAGCTGGAATCCCAGAGGCCCTAAGCAAGGGAAGTAGAAGATTCCCAGGTGTCTCTAGAGAGCAGAAAGAGATAAGGGCAGGTAAGGGCAGGCTGAGGAGCCAGCAGCTTTATGGGTAAGAGTGAACCCCGCCATGCCCTGCCCAGGGTGGCACCCCTGGTAGTCACTAGCTCTGCAAAGGCCCGCAAGGGCCTTCTGTTCACAGGTCACAGGCTCCCATCAAGTGGCACTTGGAGGACACAGGTGAGGAGAGAACAGAGACATCGAGCTCCACACTGCCGAACGGGGACAGAAGACAATAACCTGGGTTCTGCATTTTGGGCAGAAGGCCCAAGCCTTGCCCCATTGGGCTGCCTCAGACAAGTCCCCTAAGCCAGTGTGGTGCAATCGAACGAGACTGACAATCACATTCCAAATTTCCCTCCTACCTCTTAGCTCCACAGGGCCTGGCCTGGCCTGTCACAGCCTCCCTCCTGCAAGGCTGCTGGCACCTGCAAACAATCACTGTCTAATCAACATGTATCTAATGAGCACCTACTATGTACCAGTCACTGTGCTCAGGCCCTGGGACTAGATGCAAAACAAAACAGAAGCCCTACTATGTGAAAAAGAGCCCTAGTATGTGAGCAGGAGGCAGGAGGGGCAAAGAAAGGATGGGGTCAACCAAAGCCTGGTACATGTCTGAGATGGGTTGGGTTGATTCTCAGGACAATAGGGAGCTCCAGGAAAGTTCTGTGTAAAACTGGGAAGTCCCCATCGCACTGTTCCCCCAGGTACTCAGGTATCATGGGCATCTGGCTTATTTCCCCTAAATAGTTCTACCTCCCTTGTCAACAGGCAGAAGCTTGCAAACTGCTGACACAGTGCAAAAAGCTGGGGCCCTTAGCCACCCAAAGGATTAAGTCACTCAAGACAACACAAAGCAAGTCAAGGACACACACAAGGAAGCCATACACAGTGTGTAAAAGAATGTGCATCCACCATGCTGGACCTTGGTCGCTGTGCCCATCTGGCCCTGGCTCTCCCACATGTCCCCAGGCCAGTCTGCTCAGTCCCTTGCCTGTGATGTCTTGTGATGATCTCACCTCCTGCCAGTTCTCACACAGTCAGAAGCCAGGCGAGGAAGATTTAGAGACTTCCAGGCGACATGCTGCTAGCCCTCTGTAGGCAACTGCTGAAGGAATAAAAGGGTCCCAGTTCCACCCCCATTGGTGTCCAGGCACTCAGGCGTGCCAGTTGCTGACAGACCTTCTTGCCAAGAGTTAGATCTGCCCACCATGGCAGGATGACTGGAGTCACCACCATTGACAAGAGTCAGCACACTCCTTCTGGAATGATCTGATCAGTAAATGACTCCACGGGGTGGTTCTGCTGCTCAGTCTCTTCTGTTGGGTTTCTCCTCTCAGCCAACACCACACCCAATCCTCCACACCTTCTCATGGTTTTGTATCTAAACACTCTGATTGCCTGTCTTCCTTCCATTGCCCAACTTCCCCTGCTTCCCCCGGCAGTCCTTTTCTATGTCCTGTACTTTTGTATATGCTGGTCCCTCTTCCTGTTTCCGGCAAATTCATGTGCAATACCCAGCTAAGATATCCACTCTTCCCAGGGTTCCTCTGGGCCTAAATCTGTCCTCTTACCTTGGTCTGTCATTCTGGGTTCATTGCCACTGAACCAGAAGGTTCTTGAAGGTTCTAGAAAGTTCTATACCTTCTCCTTTGGACCAGAGAGTCCTATGGAGCTTAAACTCCTGAATGTCAGTTTTCCTGACTGGATAACATCATCACAGACAGGAGGGTGATGGCTGTGCCCACATCCCCTGCAGCAGCCACAAGGACCAGAGGAGTGCCAGCCCCAACCTGAGAGTATGTGAGAATAATGGTGATCATGTGCGTCCCAGGCAAGAAGGGACCAAGCAGAGAACAGACCATGGTGTCTTTCCTCCCAGCAGCTCAGAGCCATCTTCTCCACCTGTCTCCTCCCCAACCCCACAGAGGAAGCTGACTCCACAGAGGGAACCATCTCTGCCAGGCCTATAAGCCCTCATCTCCTACCATGCCAGACAGGAGACTAAAAGGAAAATTTTTCCCCTAGCCTAGGGCCAGCTGTCCTCCCAGAAGTCACAAGGCCCAGCACAGGCAGCCTCCAGGCTTCTTCACCTTGGCCAGTATCTACCATGAGTGTTCTAACACCCAAGAGTTCATCCTATCCCCAGGTCCATGCCATATGTTCAGTGTGTGCATTTGAGAAGCAATAGATAAAGATGTGGGTTTCCCCCAAACTCCTGGTGTTGCTTCCACTGAGGGTCACAGGCCTTAAGGGCCTGTGGCTTGACAAGATGTGCCCAGCTGTGCCTCTGACCCCTGACAGGGCCGGGAAAAGACCCAGGTGCACCTTCCCTTGCAGCAACCTACTGAGGGTGCTGCTGCCAGCCAGCGTTCTGTCACACCCTTGCCTGTGTCCCTTGTGGACACCCTCCTCCAGCCTTTCTGACCCGGGTCCTCACCCCCATCAGAAGATTTATCTACAGCTCCAGCTACACCAGGCACCTGGAAGGGGGCCAGGCACAGGATAGACGTGCCCTGCTCTACCACCATGACCAGGAGGCAGGCAACATGCAGGCAACCGGGCCTGTCACTCAGGAAATCAGGATTGCTTGGAGTGGGTTGGGGGGGCGATTAACAAGGGGCCAACCAAGGTCTGTGCATCCCCAGGGTGTGTCAGGTGGGCAGCCTGGAGGAGGCATCACTTGAGCGAGAGCAGGACTTAAGGGGGGGGCGGAGCCAACACAGTATTTTCTCCATTCCTACCAGGTTCCGTCCTTGTCATTCTTGGTGTCTTCATAGCATACAGGTTGCGGAGCACTTCACAGTTTCCAGGGCACCTTCCCACTCTTGGATCCTAGCATCTGCTGAGACATCCAGACAAGGCTCAGAGAGGAAAAGGTCACCCAAGGTCACACAGCCAGGTGGCCCCAGTGAGCCCAGCCCCCTCCTCTCACCACCTGCCGCTTCCCTTCTCCAGAGGGCAGCAGCAGCGGGAGGCTGCCTCACTCCTCCCAGGCCCATCAGCCTCTGGGGCAGGCTGCCGGGCACAAGGCTCTGCACCAGCCCATATATAACCCACTCCACACACCTTCCCTGTGTTAATAAATGGGGAACCTAGGGGCCATAAATCCTAGGGCTGCCAATGTCCCCGGGACCAGCTCTTTCTCTGGCCACGCACTAGTACTTTTTACAACCCATTAATTAGTCCCTCTAATAAAGTTTGACAAAATGATAACTTGCTCATGAAAAGCGTTGTAATAAATACATTTTCCCTAACTTTCAACCATTCGAGCGTGCCCGCCTCATAAACCCACTGCCACGGTTCACTGCCTTATTGTCTCTCTCTATTTCTCCATCACCCTGGAAGTTCAGGGCCTAAGGTCTCGTGGCCTTGGGATAGACCTGGGCCTGATTGAGGGGACCCAGCACCTCCAGGCATACAGTCATGCGCTGTGCCTCCGCTACTCACAGACTCTCCGTGGCTCCCAAGGCCCAGGACAGACATTCCCAAGTCCCAGTCCCACCTTCCTGGGTCCTGGCTGACCCACACAGCTCCTGCAGGATGCTTTCCTGGACAGTAAATCTATTCCCTTAGGTATGGTTTTGTTAAAAGGAAACTGTATCATCACTACAGAGACCTGAAGGAGCACTGTAACAAACCTTAAAGAAAAGGAAAAAAAAAAAAAAAAAAAAGCAGAAATAAATACAACAAAAGTGAAGGATGTCACTGAACCCTGAAGCACTAGGCCCACTATTTCCCTGGTGCCTGAAGCCTGGCTTCACTATCTGTCTTTATTGGAAAGAAGAGCAAGATCCAGGCATTAGAAACACTTAAGGCAGGCCGAGACTTCTTCCTCAGTGGAGCTGGGGCTTTGCAAAGGACCTCAGCAACAATGATCTCCCTTAGAGCAAACAGGATGCTTCCTTGCCTGCACCAGCAGGGGAAGGTGTTGTGGGGCTGGGGGCGGGGCTCTGGAGAGGAGAGGCTCAGGGGGCCCACACAGTGCCAGTCATGGCGTGGGATCAGTGGCGTGGCCCAGGCTCGTCCTGTTTTAGAAAGCAGAGAGCATTCTACCGTCCACAGGACGAGGAGAACGCCAGGGAGATCCACGGGGGTACAGGGTGGGGAAGGCTGAAATTTGCCCCTGGTACCCCAGAATCATGGGCTCCTTTGTTTCCTGGCAGGGGACTTGATAAGCACCCACTAGGCTGACACCTAGTCGGGACCCCTGAAATTTATCCTTGGGGTCTCTGACTCCTACGACCCCCTTTACCACCCCAGCTGCAGCACCAACCAGGTTTCCTCTCCCAACCCCTCAGAGTTCCCAGAGCTTCACCCTCCCACCAGGCCACTCGTCCCTGGGCTGTCAGTCTCCACCTGTTCCCATCACCCAAACTGCTCATCACAGAAGGGGTCTTCTTAGCTTCATGTCAACAGAGAGTGGTGGGAAGCAGTGGTCTGCTGCAAAGTCATGGCGTGGGTGAGGCTCACCAAAGGAAACCAGACCCACTCCCCAGCCAGCCCTGAGCAGATCCCAGGTGCTGGAACCCAGCCCCAAACCTGATCCACACCACTCCTCCGAAGCCACCACACCCCCATTACTGCCCGCATCACTCCAGTATCTGCCACCAACTTCACATCCCCTTCTCTCCCATGGCCCTTTTCCTTCTTCTTCTAAGAACATTTGCCATTTTGTTTAGGGGTCCATATAATTCTGTTGGGTCCCCTTCAAAATCCCTAATTGAATTATATCTGTAGGCTCTTTTTCTAAATGGTCACCCTCATAAGTTGCAGAGAGCAGGCTTTTGGGGCACCCTTCACTCTGCACCTCACCACAAATAATCACTGCAGGTTTCAAGGGCAGCCTCCTACCATCTGCCGCTCCCCACAAGAGCTCGCCATCAGACGCCCTCACGCCTGGGGCAGCAGGCACCTGTGACAGGGCCCAGGCCTCCAGGCCCTGCATGGGATCTCCCTCCTGTTTAATTAGGACGGAAGCCTAACTCTGTTCAATGATACCAGCATCAGTGCCGCCACCTGCCTGGGGACCCATCTCTTTGAAGAAATTTATGGCCATAATTTAGTGAGTGATTTATGGCTGCTGGCACCTGAGCCACAAGAATTGCCCAGGCACATTAAACCCACTTGCTGACGCCCCTTGACGCGAGAGCCATCCTCCCGGAGCCTGTACAACAGAGACAGAAGAGAAGGGGACCCTCAAGGCTGTCATGGAGCCCAGGACCACTGCAGCCTCCTGAGCTCAGGGCAGAGGCCTGGATGTCCATCCAGGGAGGCCTTGTTGGGGGAGTTGGGCAGGTCTGGGCTCTACCAGGGCCAGCAATCCCACCATTCTAAGAGTGACCCATGGATCAGGTGCTCAAGCAGCACCAAGGAGAGGGTGGAAATGCAGAGTTCCTGGCCCACGCTGAGCACAGGCTTGTATGTCCCAGCCCTGCCCAAGTATTTGGGCACAGCCACGTTTGGCAGACAACACAGGATGGAGGGTGTTGTCTTAGCCAGCTCCCCGTTGCTGCAGGTGCCGCAGTATCTAGGAT
The DNA here is from genome assembly GCA_004027025.1 of Myocastor coypus. Taxonomy (NCBI): domain Eukaryota; kingdom Metazoa; phylum Chordata; class Mammalia; order Rodentia; family Myocastoridae; genus Myocastor; species Myocastor coypus. The sequence goes on from PVJA010025625.1 coordinate 15,877, forward strand.
GAACGGCTGAAAGGAGGAATGGCCCATCCCGGCTCATGGCTTAGAGGGCTCAGTCCAAGGTTGCTTGGCTCTGCCACACTGGGATAGAACTGAGGCAGAACAGAGGATCACAATCGTGGCAGAAGGGTGTGGAGGAAGAGGCTGGTCAGGGTGGCCAGGAAGCGGACAGGGGCAGACAAGGACTGGGGACAAGACACAGCCTTCCAGGAAGCACCCCTAGACTCCTTCCCCCGGGGCATCCCACCTCCTATGCTTTCAAGACCTCTTGACAAGGCCACCTACGGGTTAGGCATCCCACCCCAGTGCTGCTTAGAGCCTCACACCTGAGTACCACAGCCCTGGCGCCGTGACATCAGCACCAGACGCGTATTATAGGCTCAGACCCTAACAGGCCTTGGTCAGCTCAGCCGCTGTGAGAAAGCACCAAGGACTGGTGGCTCCTACACAGCATAGGGTCATCTTCATAGCTCTGGAAGCTAAGAGTCCATGGCCAGGGTGTTGATGAGCTCAGAGACTGGAGAGCCCCCAATTCCTGGGTAACTAATGGCACCTTCACACTGTGTCCTCACATGGCAGAAGGTGGCAAGGGCTCCCTCTGGGGTCTGATCTTCCTGTCCATCGTCTGTCCGTCTGTCTGTCTGTCTGTCTGCCTGTCTGTCTGTCTGTCTGACTATCATCATCTGTTTTTGACATAATGGGGACTGAAGCCAGCCAGGGTCTTCCCACTGAACTACACTCATAGATTTTCATTTTCTACTTACTGCAAGGCCAGGTCTCACTAAGTCACCCAGGCTGGGCTTCAACTTGCAGTCCCCTTGCCTCAGACTCCCAGAGTGCTGAGTCTAGGATGCGCATCACTGTGGCCAGCTTTGGGTCTGATTTATGAAGACATTAACGTCACGGGTGAGGGCTCTAACCTCATGACCTAAGTATCTCCCGAAGGCTCCTTCCCTAGAGGCCGTCACTTTACAGGTGACGTTCCAACGCATGGAAACATAAATAGTTAGATCCTAGTAGAGAAAAATCCTCTCAAGCTCAGCACATGCATACCTCATGCCTCCAACAACCTCCCACATGCCTAAGACCTCTGTCACCTTTCAGAGACACCCCGTACTGCTCTGTACATGGGAGCACTTGCACCCCCATTTCTCCCAGAAATGCCCATCCAGGCAGCCCATAGGAAACTCCACTCACACGTGTGCCATGCTCAGCTTCAGATGCCTCCTGCTGAGGCCACAGAGGCACCACCAGACATCCCCAGCCACACAGGGGTGCTGACCTGTCCTGGACCACATGTGCAGATAGGGAAGGTGGGCCCACGTAGATTTCTGGGAAAAGAACACCAAATCAGCTCAGCAAAGCTTGGAAATGTCTCTGTAGGCAGCATAGGGAAAAGCATGCTCCATTCAGGGAGAGAGGATCCCGGCCTGGAGGCACGGAAGGTGGTTCTGGGCAGGACGAGCGTGCACCCTGCTACCAAGGTTTCTACCTGTTCCCGCCCTTGCTAACAGCACCCTAGCCAGGCCACTGGACCAAGACAACCTCTTCACTAAACTTGCGGAACTCCTGCCTCACTGGTTCCAGGCTACTCACCCCTTGACAGCACCATATGAATCTTCTCAACTCAAAAATCTGATCACATATGTCCCTCTTGCTGAAAACCATACTTCCCACAACCCACAAGGTCCTCCTAACCCTCACATCCAGCTGCATCTGCATGCTATTTTTCAACTTGGGCAGCTTCCTCATATTGCCTTATATTGTAGGCACAATTTCTCCCACCACATGGAGTCCTTTCTTAACCCCTTTCTCTACCTCACAAACTCTTATTCATCCTGCAAAACCCATGCTAATCTCAACCAAAATGACCTAAACTTACCCTGTCTAGTCTGGAGTGATAACTTGGAAAATAAAGAGTAAGCCTTAAGGTCAGGTCTTCATAGCTACTTAATGATTCAAGCTCAGGGATTATCTTGGGAACAGGAATGGATGTGAGATTTAAGATCAGGAAACATCAGAAGGTGAGCAAAAAATATTTGCTGTTGTTCTCTTTCTTTTTCATTGCTGTTGCAAATTAGAATTCCACATATTAGACATAAAGGAATCCAAAACATTTTCCAAGCTCAACTTTCCTAGTGCCTTAAGGCAGCCAAAGGATTTTGATTTGCATTTCCTTAGGCCTTAGAATTTCAAGAGTCTGGGACAAAAGCAGCTGTGTTTCCTAAAGAATGAGAAGCCCCAGAGCACACTGCCCAGGGGCCTCTGATAGAGTGGGGACAGAGGCTAGCCCCAGCGGCTGCCATAACGTTAGAACAGCTGATAGGGATGGGAGATAGCCTGGTGGCACAAGCGCTTGTCTGGCACTCGCAAGATCCTGAGTTCGATTCCAAAACAAAAGACAATCTCAGTTGAAAACGGGGCTGAACCCAGGGCCTTCCCTCTGAGCTATATCCACAATCCTTCATAAAAAGGCTCTGACCACAAAAGGGCTGCATGAACCCAGTAAAGCCAGCTCCGGCCACTGAGGCAGGAGCCACCAGCTGAGTTGGCACATCGGAGATGACGAGGCTGCTGGAAAGACATGGACTTTCCATGTGGAGTGGAGGGGGACTCCCTGCAGGAGAATCACCCTCCTGTGCCAGCCTGGCACCTCCACGCTGCCCCGGGACTCCACACTGGTCTCTCTCGGCCTGGCCCAGGCCAGGCCTGCTTGGCCAGCCCTCAGCGGCTCTTTCCTGTGTCCCTCCACACAGCTAAGGCATAGGCGTACTAAAGGGAAGCTCTAAATTCGGCTGCCTGAAATTCCTCACTGGTCTGACTGACAGGCCCCGCATCCTGTCAGTCAAGCTTCCCGTGGCTGGTGTGCACACAAGCCGGCCAATCAGCTCTGTGCTGCCGATCACAGCGACCACGCAGCCCCAGGCACCTGGGGAGGGAGGTGACAACTCGGCCCCAGAGTGGACTCTGGACACTTTGTGCCTGGTGAGGCTCTGAAAGGGAGAGCACTGTGGACAGACCTAGAGAGGCAGGGTGGCCTGGCCCTTCGCCCTGGGGGACAGCTCACACACAGCACTGACCACTGCTTGGAGGAGGGGCTGCCCTGCTCAGAATCCAGCTTCTCACTGATCACATCTGCACCAGTCACCGCCATCATCCTGAGCCCAGAACCAGGCCTGCGACACAGCAGGTGCACAGTAAATAGCAGAGAGAGAACAGCAGACCCTTGGTGTACCCTGGGGCTTCTGTGAGTGTGTGGAACATCAAGCTCTGCGGAGGCTTCAGCCATCTGTTAGCAGTGTGAGCCAGGGAAAGCCCTGGATCTGTGTGACTCAGTTTCCTCATTGGTGACAAAAACAAGATTCACAGACCTCGCCTCCCCCATGACAGACAGTGGCTCTATGTCCTGCCCAGCAAACAGGGCCAGCAAAGGGACCTGGGGTGCTTAGGAGGTCCTCCCCTCCTGGGTATGAGGAGGGAGCAGGGGTTTCCCATGGTGACTTGGGGACTGAATAGGCCCTAGAGCACTAGGAGGACTTAACAAAAAGTAGGGATGCCCAGAGTGGTAGTGGGACTCGGGAGGCTCTGAGCATGGCCAGCGGCGTGCAGACCACGCTGAGGAGCTCAGGCACCAGGCTGCAGCTGCGGGGAGCCAGGGGAGGGCTTTGACCCCAAGATGCCCGATTTAAGATTTAAGCAAACCACATGGGACCATGTAGGAAAAGCCCTAGTGATGTCAGGTCACAGAGCTGAATGATCTGGGTACAGGCAGAGACAGAAGAAGCAGTGTAAGGAGGCGGACTGAAGCCAGGGTGGAGAGGTAGGCCTGGGGACAGAGGTCTATGGCCATGCTGCAGTGTCCTGAGGCTTGATGGTGTCTACCCTACCCACCCTGGGTGTTGGCATGGAAAGCAAATGCCAGGATGATGGGACGGGTGCCTCAAAAGTGGAAAATGCAGGGCTGGGGCTAGGGACAGGCAGAATTGTAGGCTTCATGGCCTGTAAGTTCCATTGTTCAAGCCCTCGGCTCTGCACTATAGCCAGAAGGTGGCTTTCAGTAGAGCAGGAACAAATTGGCATGGCTGCTGGACGCTCCGCACTCCAACCCCAGGCATAGATTGCTACCCAAGCATCAAGACCAAGTCTTGCCATTCCTCCTGTCTCCTCTCTGAGCCCTAATTCCTTCTCATACCTTCATCTCTAAAGAATCACAGCCTAGAGGGAAAGAAAGCATAGTCGGACCTGCATGAGTTCCACACCTGTAGGCTGAACTCGGCATGGATGGAAAATAAGCTTTTAAAGAATTGTCAGACATCCAGGCTGTCTTGTCAGTATTTCCAAAACAGTGCAGCATACAGAGTACTGGCACAGCATTTAGGCAGCGTTGGACGAGGTAGTGAGCAGAGGTTCTAGGCAAAGGTGACGTTGTTTTATGTACAGGACTTGAGCATCTGAGGAGTTTGGAACCTGTGAGGGTCATGGAACTGTACTCCTGAGGATACAAAGAGATGACTTTTACATCTTTACAAACATACATTTTTTGGGTGAGGAAACCAGCCCAGAAGGAGGGCTGGCTGATAGGTGTTTTGTGTCTGTTTGTTTGTTTTCTTTATGTTACTTGGGGTTAGATCCAGGATTTGCTCATGGGTGGGTGGATGGATGGATGGATGGACGGATGGACGGATGGACTGACTGATTTGTTGATTATTTGACTGATGACAGGTCTCATTAAATCACTGAGTTGTCCGTACTAGACTCAAAATTGCAACAATCCAGCCTCAACCTCCCAGAGTGCTGGGATTATAGATGTATAGCACCGCGCCCAGCAGAAGATATTTCTAAGATATACATACTAGATAAGTGAATGGGCCCTGGAGATTCGATCCATGGGCAGCACTCATACCCCAGATCCCAGTCCTGTACTCATACCAGCCATCACTAGTTGATCTCAGTACCCTTTTCTCTAGAGTAGTGATGATGAACCTGTGGTATCTGTGCTACAGCCAGCTGCTCATTATCACTGAAAGCTCTAGAAGGTTCGCCATCACTTCCCTAGAGCATTGATTTCAGGCTCCTGAATCCTCAAGGCAACACTGCAACTAGGCAGCTTCAATCAATTGTGGCACATGAGATATGAGTTTCACTTCCCTGTTCTGTAGATGAGGAAACTGAGGCACAGGAAGGTCTCACAGGGAGTCCATGTGGACCAGCTGGTGCCCTCTGGCTGTCTGCTCCATCCAGCCTGTCCAGAACTCCAGAGAAGCCTGGCCCAGCTGGGCAGGCAGGGGTGCCAGCGAGGAACACAGCTGGGTGGCTGGCACTGGCTCATCCCAGCGCTTCCCTTCCCGTGCGGGCTGCGATGGGCACTCTGGCGACTTCCCTTCTGTCCTCCGCCCGCTGCTCCCCACAGCTGCTCTTTTGAAAGCCCTGCCTGGGAAGCTGCTGATGTGTCTCTCTGTTCCCTTTTCAGACCATTGTCCCCTCGTTGGCGCCAGCCGTGCTCTTGCCTTGGCTGCTTAATTAGCAGTATTATTAATGCCGAGAGGGAAGTCACCAGATCCTCTGTCACAGCCACTCCAGCTCTGGGGACGAGCCACAGGCAGTCAGGAAGCAGGGCTGATGCCAGGAGACGCCCCCTCCCCATCGCTGCGGCCCTTCCTCTGGCAATGCCCAGCTGGACCACGCAGGATCACCTTCCCCAGGCGGCGATAGAAGGCCCTGGAGGACAGGCAGGAAGGAGACAGTGCACAGGGAGCCAGCCTGCAGGCCCAGCCCACTTCCTCAGTCCTGCTCTGAGCAGTGGGTGCAAGTGAAGTCTTTAGCGAGGTCTGGACCTGGACCTAGCTCCTCACTACCTTAGACAGAGAAACGGCAACAGAACTAAACAGACAGGAAATGAATGTGTGCAGCGACCTGGTGACATCGGCACGGCCAGCCGCTGTCTCCGCGCTCCGTTGTTCTTGTGTGAAAGGCACAACTGGTATACAGATCCTGAGCGAAGGACAAGAGCCCTGGAGAACCCCTAAGACCACAGCCACCTCGAGATACAGCATCAGACATCACAGCGTCACTTCCGCTGTGCTTTACTGACTGAGGGGGTCACACTCTGCACTCCAGGGCCCAGGGGCAGGGACCAGATTCTTGGTGAGGGAGTGGAGAGGTTCTGGCTGCGATGAAGAAGGGTCATCCATGGTGAGCATCTTTGGAATAATACCATCTGCCACGTCGTGTGACAGAAATTATCATTCCCATTTTACAGACCGAGGAAATGACGTCCAGAGAAGTTAAATTATTTACCCAACCACACAGCTAAGTGGCTGAGCAGGGAATTCCAAGTGTCCTATCTTATTTCAAAAGGGAGACATTTTCAAACTTTTTTAAAGTTACAAGACGTTTCCTTTTAATACAGTCCTCTATGGAACATTTGGAAAGTGAGGAAAAGAAACCGAAAGTCTAGAGCTGCTCAGTCTCTGGGCTCCTCCTAGAAGTTCAAATTTCCGAGAAACAGTTTGAAAACCTCACAGATAAGTCACCGCGCAAGTTCCCTAGGCACCAATAGGGTAAACCCTAGCGTCACGCCCCAGCCTCCCTGGTGCCACCTTCAGCTTCTCCGGGCCTCCTGGATCACTTTCCTCCTTTGAGTGCACGCAGAAGCCTGGGCTACTTCTCCACAGCCCCCCACTCCAGGACCCTTCTTGCTGGAAACAATAGTCTGCGGGGTGCAAAATATTAGGGTGAGGGACATATAAGCAGAGGAGCCCACAGATACCAAAGCTGGGTACAGCAGGCACAGGGCATCTTCAGGGAGCAGCAGGAGATGAGGCTGGCAGATGGAGGGACCGGGTTGGGAAGCCCTGGGTGTGTCCTCATTTTGATAGTATAGGAGGAGCTTGGGAGTGGTGTGAAGCAGGGAGCACCATGAAGGAGCCCCTGGCCACCTTGTGGAGGATGACAGATTGGGAATGGGGCAGCTTGCCCTGCGGGGGGCTCAGGCATCTTATGGGGGCGTCAGTGTCATTAGCTTTGGGTGCTCAGTGGAGGTGGGGAAAGTGTGGGAGTAGATGGCCAGCTCTGCCTGGACTGATGACCCTGTCCCTGAAAAAACTCCACCAATTCAGCTCCCAAGGACAGAGGAGCTGGGAGGAAATTTGTGGTGACTCACAGGCTCCTACATCAGCTCTGGGCTTCTCCCCAGCTCCAACCCCTCAACGTCATTGCCTGACGTGATGCCTTACGTGGTGACTTTGATATGAACATGTTTTAACTATAAAAAGCAGGGTTTAAAAATAGCCACTCTGTCACGAGGTTCGGGGAAGAGAGACACCCCATGCCCACACCTAGCATTCTGGGGCTGTGCCTGTCGCCACTGCCTCTCCTCTCTCCCTGGAGAGGAGATTTACTGAGGCCCCCAGGCTGCCTTGGAATCTTTCTGCTGCTTTAGGCAAACGGTCTGTGCCTCAGTGGAGTCTGCCCACCTGGGCTTCCCTCCTCCGGAATGCACCAACGCTAAGGACAGCACACAGTCAGCCTGTGGGGGTGCTTGGGGACATGGGACACTGCTCCAGCCTGCTCTCAGCACTATGTGTCTGGGTTCAGCTCCTCTCCATCTTCCCTGTTAAATGACCTTGAGTGAGTGCTTTGATCATTTTGAGGCCTCTGTTTCTATGTCTGCAAAAGGAAACCTGGAAGCAAGGAGATCCAGAAGCCCTGGGTGGGGCAGGCCCTAGCAAGCTGGAGCTGGAACCCCAGAGTCCATCAGGCTGGGCTAGTGAGTGTCACTTCCCACTGAGCTTAAGCTTTCTTTTTTTTTTTTTTTTAGATTTATTTTATTTTATTTATTTATCTTTTTCTTGTTTCAGAACCTTTGTTTGTTTATTCACTCATTTTTATGGCCGGCTCAGCCCGCCCCGAGGGCAGGGCTGGCGCAGCATGTGGTGTAGAGGATCGAACCATGGTCCCTGAAGCCGCCCAAGCTTTCCCATGCAGGCACTGTAGACCACTGAGCCATCCTGCCGGGCCCTTAAGTTTTCTTTTTTTCTTTTTTGTGTTATGGCCGGCTCAGCCTGCCCTGGGGGCGGGGCTGGCACAGTGTGTGGTGCCAGGGGTCGAACCCGCAGTCCCTGAGATTGCCTGAGCTTTCCTAAGCAGGAGCTTTAGACTGCTGAACCATCTCCCTGGCCCTGAGACACTCAGCCCAGAGCGGAGCCCACAGGGGCAGCCCAAGGACCTTCCAGCTGCTTGATTAATGTTCCATTTAGTGCAATAAACAATACAATTACTCAGCTCCTGCAGACTCCATTCTGACCCGCAAAGGGCGGGGTGCGGACAAGCAGGATGAGGCTTCTGAGTCAGCCTAGCTGTTAATTACAGGTACTTAAGCACCGCCCTGGGAACTCCAGATCGCCTTCTCCTCTTCTCAGCTCCTGAAGAGGTGGGTGGAGGGAGCCCTACGATGCTGTGCCTGGTGGTCCTCCATTGAGGCCTCTGGTGAAGTAGGTTAGGCCAACAGAAGTGACTTGTCATGGCATTGGCTCCCTCTGCCTCACTGTGGCTCTGCGCTCATCCTCAGTGGTGCCTAGTGCTGGGCATCCACGGCACATCCACGGGCACCAGTAAGTGGCTCTGTGGAGCTTGACTGAATTCGATACCACGCCCAGGTCTCCTCCTCCAGAGGCCGGGTACTCAGGGAACTGGATCCTGCCTGCCTCTCTCTCACCCTTAGCAGGCTGGCCCACCTGAGCAGATCCCTCTCTTGGAGGAGGCAGAGGAGAGGAGCAAGCCCAGCATGGTAGGATTTTTAAAGCTTCTGCTTGTACCACCTTTGTTGACACCTTCCTGCCTGAAGCAAGCCACCATGTAGCTGAGCCCAAAGTCAGAAGAGGAGCCGGGCGTGGTCGCGCACGCCTGTAATCCCAGCACTTGGGAGGCTGAGGCAGGAGGATCGGTGCGAGTTCGAGACCAGCCTGGGCTACAAAAGTGAGCTTAAGGCCAGCCTGAACTGCATAGCGAGACCCTGCCTCAAAAACACACACACACACAAAAAAAAATAATAATAATAAAAAAAACAAAGTCAGAAGAGAACAGTCACACAGCAAAAGACATACAAACGTTCTTCAGCTCACAGTGTGGTCACATCCTGATAAATCCATCGTAATTTGAAAATATTAGAAGTTAACAGCCATTGGGCCAGGGGTATAGCTGAGCAAGGGCAGGGTCCTGAGATGGATTTCTGGCACCAAAAAAATTAATAAATAAATGGGTTGCAGCCATTGAGGAAAACAGTGTGAAGATTCCTCAAAAGCTTAAAAACTAAACAATGGCATGACTCCACTCCTGGCTCCGAACCCAAAGGAGATGAAATCAGTGCCTAAGAGACCCGTCTGCACTGCTCTGTTCACTGTGGTACCACTCACAACTGCCACGCTATGGAACTGTCCGTCTATCAAGTGTTGAATGAATCAGTAAAACAAAACACAGTCACCAGTGACAGAATTTCAATCCCTTTGTATGCCCAAGTAGTACTCTATTGGTGACCTGAATGGAACTAGAAGATATTATGTTAGATGAAATGCACCAGACATGGAAGAACCACCTCATCTTGCTCAGATGTGGAATCTAAAAATGCCAATCTCGGGCCCGGCAGGATGGCTCAGTGGTCTAAAGCACCTGCAGGTGGCTATAGGGACTGCAGTTCGATCCCTGGCACCATGGACTGCACCAGCCCTGCCCTCAGGGCCGGCTGAGCCAGCCATAAAAATAAATAAACAAACAAACAAAAGTTCTGGAACAAGAAAAAAAAATTTTTTTAATTTTTTTAAATGCCGATCTCATACAAGAAAGAGTAGAATAGTGCTTACCAGAGGCCAGAAAGAATAGGAGGGAGAGCTAGCGGCAAGAGATTCACCCGTGGACCCTAAGTTCCAAGTAGATAAGGAATAAGAAGTTCTGGTGTGTGACCACATTGTTGGGTGGCTGCGGATAACGATGATGAGCTGTGTATACTGAAGAGCTGGCGGGGCGAGAGGTTTCTGAAAGTTTTCACCACAAAGAAATGAAGAGTGTTAGGGAAGATGTGTACGGTTAACCTAATCCACACATTACCACTGTACGTGGAAACTGCATTGCATCCACCCAGGCTCTCACAGGTCCCGCCTCAGCACCAAACCAGGCAGGCAAGCATAGACCCCAGGAACGGGTGTCCTGAGAAGCCCAGGGAAAATTCCAAAGTCAAAATCCAAAGTATGGCCTCTACCGAACGCATGTTGTTTCTCCCCATCACAAATTCATAAATTCACAAGTCAAACCCTCCTGCGTCAGAGACATTCTGCCAAGGTGGAGACGGCCAGGACCACAGGGTCACTGTGGTCACTGTGTGTGTCTCTCTCTCCGGCCACCTAACTCAGCTCTGCACACGGCCTGGAAAGTGAGGGTGAGCCCCCGCCCCCCTCCCCAGCTTCCCAGAGAAAAGTGCTTTGAGAGGGGGACAAAGTGACAGAAATACTGCCGAGCTGTGCAAAGGCTGCAACATCCAGTTCCTTCCAGGCGAAGTGGAGCGTCTGTTTGTTTGAACTGCAGTGGCATGAGGAGCCTTAGAAGCAAAACCAAGAAATACTTTGACTGTTTGTTTCACTGTTACTCAAGCAGAGCTGAGGCCTCTGCTGCCCATAGCCAAGGGCCCTCTCAGAAGCCGTCATCTGAGACATGTTACAGATGCCCCATAAATCCCGATGGAAAACTCACTGGGGACACTGCCATGCTCCTACCCCCAAGAGAAGACTCTGGCGTCAGCAACCCTTCTGCCAGGGAGGCCTAGGTCCTGGATGCAGAGCTAGAACCAAGCCCACACCCTATCAGAGCCAATACCAGTGTGAGAACCTCCTGCAATACACTCAGAGTAGGAACTACTGTTCTTGTCCTCACCGTGTTAGTCCCCAGGCCTCAAGGCTGGGAAACGAAACAGCGGGGCTGGAGGGAGAATGCAAACCCAGGAGGTCCCAGAGTGGAGACCTTGCTACTGTTGTACCCCATTTTCCCTGTGGTGGATACAGAGAGAGAGAGAGAGAGAGAGAGGAAACTGGGGCTAACCCTACTGTTTGCAACATCTAGCCCAGCCTCTAGGGTGGTCACCAAGGGATGCGTGAAGGAGGGCACCCAAAAGCCCCAGTGCATTCCTGCTTTGCCACTCAGAGCTTCTGGTGTCCCCAGATGAGTCCCAGTCAGATACTAGGGAGACAGTCACATACCATTTGCTGATGGGAACATTATGATAAATGCATCCCTGGGTGATTTCATCACTATGCAAATATCACAGAGTGATACCATAGCCAAGATGGCCACAGTATTGCTCGATGTAATCTCAAGAGACAGCCACCACAAGCACGTCCATCACGGACTGAGACATCTTTACAATAGGTGACTGTACTGCTTCTTCACTTTCCCAGCTCCAACCCTGCGGTGCCCTTCACTGCTCCTTAGCCTGAGTTCCCGTCCCCAGATCACTAACAAACCACCCCAGTTGCACTCACACTCAGAGATGTCTCTATCTGTTAGGTTTTGCTGTGTAACAAATTATGCCAAAGCTTCTTGGCTTCGCACACAAACAAATCTGCATTGAGTGCACAGGTCTTCTGGCCTACAGTTTGGGCTGAAGGCAGCAGGGCTGCTGTGGTTGCTTAAGCCTGCATGTAGTGGCTGGGTAGGTGGAGGCTGGCTCTCACCAGACAGCTTGCCTTGCCCTGCAGTAGCTTTGCCAGGCTTATTTGTATGCATAAGATTCCCAAAAGGCCCTGCTTGGAGCTGACACAGAGCCACACTCGACTAACTGCCTCAGGTCACATGGTCAAGCCCAGTGCTATGGACTTGACAGTCTCTCAAAAGGTTCACACATTGAAGTCTTAATCCTGGTGTAGCTATATCTGGAGACAGAAGGCTTAGGAGTTAAAGTCAAAAGGATGGGGCCCTGATCCAATACATCTGTGGCCTTATAAGGCCTCCCGCTTTTCCCTCTTCAGCTCTCTAGGTGAGGATATAGCAGAAGCCAGGAAAAGTATCCTCCCCAACTCCAACCCTCCTCACACCCTTATCTCAGACTTCCAGAAACATGAGAAAGTATATTTCTGTTGTCCATTCCATTTCAACAGCCTGAGCTGGCTAAGATTTCCAGATTCCAGAGGCAGAAGAAAGACTCCATCTTTCGATAGACGACATTGCAGAGCCACGTGATAAAGAGGCACAGGTACACGAAGGGCAAGGGAAGGAGGCACAGAGGCCTTTTCCAAACAGGATCAAGCCACCAGTCCCCCAGTGTGTGCCAGTTCTGCAATACCATAGGAAGAGCAACACAGCTTTCTGGACACGTGCCATTTGGTAAGTCACCCAACCTCCTAAACCTTTTCTTTAACTTTAAAAAAAAATACTCTATTTCCTTAAATAAATAAATAAATTTTGGGTGGCACCAGGAATCAATCTCAGGACGTTGTGTTTTCTGCATTCTCAACCCTTATAATTTTTTTTTTTTTTTAAGAAGAGTGACTTAAATACAAAATGCATTTGGAAGAGTTAAGAAAATTAATGTTTATTGAAAGTGTTAATGTTTAATTGTTTGATCAGTCTTACATACCTATTTCTGTTGATCTATACTGATTTGATGATGAAAATATGTAATGCAACCATTGTTAGATTTTTCTTGTTTTGAAATTCTGTACTATATGTACTCTTACTTGTTACTGTTTTTTTCTTTGTTTCTGCTTTTTTACTGTTCAAAATAAAATTTAAAAAAATAAAACTCTCTATTTCTTCGTCTGCCAGGTGAATGTAAAAATTGTGCCTGCCACGTAGAGCCACCATGAGGCCATCAAGAAGACTTGGATTTGAGGTGGTGGCTACCAGGATCTGCTCAGTAGGCTTCTGTCTCCCTTGCTCCCACCAACATTACTCTTGTGGACTTCAGTTTAAATTCTGGTTTGGTCACTTGCCTGCACTGTCACCTAGGGGGAGGCCCTCAGCCCCCCTGTACCTCATGTCCATTTCCTTCTTTTATAAATTGGGGAAAACAGCAAGTGTGACCTCCAAGGGCACGGTGGGCTTCTGTGAAATAATTCCGACAACAGGCTTTGCTCAGTGGTGGGCCCGGTATGGGGTTCTCGGGATGAGAAGGTGACTGTGATTGGTAATATGTGTCCATGGGAATATTAATATTTGGCTCGGAGGAACAAAGAGGGTAATGAACCGTGGAGGTGGCTCGGAAGCCAGGACAGGCTTGCATTTATCAACATGGGATCAGTCATAGGAGACAGCAACCACAGACTCAGGGAACCTACTCACAACAGGCTGCTTTCGGCTCCTCATATCAAAATTCTGTGAAGAAGACAGATGTGAGGGGAGGGCAGGGCTTCAGGGGGCCAAGCTCATCTGGACATAGCCTTTGTCTTCAATTCCGCCTCTCTTTAATGATATCTTTTCTTCTTTATCTCCACCGAGCAAGGGGACATGTTATAGATGGCAAAAGGCTCACAGTCATGGCGGACAAGGTCTGCCTTCAACTATGCCTAGAACAAAAATCCAGGGAAGGGTTCTGATTGGCCCAGTGTGGGACACATGTCCACCTTTACAGTAATCACAGTAGCCAGAGAGCAGGAGAATATGCTTGGCAGCACCAGGCAGGAGAATATGCTGAGAGGAGGAAAACTGAAGCCTGGAAGGAAACAACACAACCAAGGGGCTTGTTTGGGGCTCTGCACAAGCACTCCGGATCTGCTGGGCCATTTGACAGATTGGACCCTCAAGATTCAACAAAGTCATGGTCAAGAACTCACTCAGCAAACACAGCAGGATAATTTAAAAAGAAAATAATATTAAAAGTAGACTGCTCCCAATGTTATGCGATGCTGTGTCTCCTGGAAGGGTCCTCGCGTGGGGGCCGTCCTGCACAGCACCTTGCCTGGCTTGGCTGAGGTCTCCACCCCATGTTGTTGTCGTGCCCAGGGGACAGCCTCTGGATCTGGCTGCTCACTGCTGGATGGGCCGTCACTGTCCAGTGCCACAGGCCCATGAAGCCGAGTCCTGGAGCTGACAGGCATGGCGGAGGCAACTGCCTAACGTTCTCAGTCCTGCAGGAGCCCCTCTGCCCAGCACCATCCATTGTGTATCCCAAGAGAAATTGGATCCATGTGCTCTGAATTCCTCAGCGCTCATATCACTCTGGCCGGGCCTTGACACAGAGCTGCAGGCTGCAGAAAGTTTTCCCTTCCCACTTGGCAGAGCGTGGCCACTACGCCAGTAGGATGGCAGGGCCCCCAGCTTAGAGTGCAAGCAGAGCCTGTGAGAGCTCATCCTGCTGGGTCAGAGCAGGACAAGGGGAGTGGGGGACATCCCAGGGCCCTGGACATATCGGGTGCTGGGTACAGCCTCCACCAGCTCCAGCTTGAGGAAGGATACAGGCAGCCGGGAACCCCAGCCCCACTCTGTCTTTTTTTTTTTTTTTTCTTTAGCAGAGTGTCCATGCATAACCTCAGTTTCCTCATCTGAAAAATGGGGATTAAAAAGATTTCAATCCCATGGGGATGCAGTCTAACAATAATGAGATAGGAAACAGGAAAATAAATGTTAGTTGATTACATTGTTATCATCCTCACCACCATCATCTTCATTCACATAATCACTGTTCTCATAATCATTCTCACCATCACCGTCACCACTATCACCATCACC
>PVJA010025626.1:0-30592 GCA_004027025.1 Myocastor coypus
AAAAAAAAAAAAAAATGGTCTCAGGCTTTCACAGAGAGCAAACTGGTCAAGCAATGGCCATGACTCACCCAGACAGCTGACACTGACAAAAGTTCTACAAAATGCTGTACATGGTTTCAAGGTAAATCCTGAGGGGCTATGACTGATCTAGTCAGATACAACAGTTACATGTTTTGTTATATAGGTCTTGTTTTAACTTGGACTTAACCACCCAGCAGAAAAGTTTAACCATGAGGCATAAAAAGTAAAGCCAGATCAGTATGCTGAGCTGTAAAGATCTCAAGTCACCAGCTTCTGACATTGCCAGCTCTGCCGATAACCCACTGCTACTATGGAATTTTGGGCTATGTATACAACTACTTTCTATTAGTTCAATGAAAAGAAATATTTGTACAAATATTATTTAGAAAAGTTACCATGTCTGCACCTTGTACTCTGAATAACTGCTATGAAGACAATAATATGCATTGTATTAATTATTGTGGCTGTCCTGCTACTGTTTTTTTTTGTTGTTTTTTTTTTAATCTTATTCTATTTTTTTTTCTTGTTTCAGAACCTTTGTTTGTTTATTCATTCATTTTTATGGCCGGCTCAGCCCTCCCCGAGGGAAGGGCTGGCGCAGCATGTGGTGCCGGGGATCGAACCGCAGTCCCTGAAGCCGCCCAAACTCCCAAGCAGGCGCTTTAGACCACTGAACCATCCCGCCAGGCCCCATCCTGCTACTGTTTTGAAACTGTCTCATTATTTTTTATTAAAAGTAATTAAAAATGAAAATAAAAAAATAAAATAAACACACACACACATGCACACACACACACAAAACCTGAAGACATCTCGCTCCCAACCAACTTTCCTTTCTCGGATGTGGAGCGCCCTCTGGTGGTCTCCTTCTACCTCTCTTTCCGCTTTAACGTTCTGTTGTAGTTGGAATTGGGTGCCACGGGGTTTTCCAAACCAGCAGCAAAGACTCAAAATGGCCAAGAGAACATCTTGACTTCCCGGAATGGTTCACTTGGAAGTCACTGGGACTGATAGAGCCCTGACCTTAATCCTAACAGAATATGGAATTGTATTCAAATGTTTCACAATAAAACAGATTTTGGAGATTCATTCATGTCATTTTCTATACTTGATTTTTTGTGCCACATAAAATCTTTACAGTCTAAGCCAGGCGTGCTGGTGCACACCTGTAATCCCAACACTTGGGAGCTGAGGCAGGAGGATCGATGTGAGTCTGAGACCAGCCTGGGCTACAAAAGCAAGCTCAAGACCAGCCTGAACTGCATAGCGAGGCCCTATCTCAAAAAGACCAAAAAAATCTTTACAGTCTTCTTCATGACAGGCATTTCTATACAGGTTGAGACTTGAATCAACAAATTAAATCATCTTTCACTAATGTGTTTTATCCTGTGCTCCATTGCCCGTACTTTTTCTGGGTAGGAAGACCCTAGGGAAAAACCTAATTCCAAAGAAGACAAACCACATCAGGGCCCGGCAGGATGGCTCAGTGGTCTAAAGCGCCTTCAGGGACTGCAGTTCGATCCCGGGCACCACATGCTGCACCAGCCCTACCCTCAGGGCAGGCTGAGCCGGCCATACAAATAAATAAATAAATAAATAAATAAATAAATAAATAAATAAATAAACAAAAGTTCTGCAACAAGAATTTAAAAAAAAAAAAAAAAAAAAAAAAAAAAAAAAAAAAAAAAAAAAAAAAAAAAAAAAAAAAAAAAAAAAAAAAAAAAAAAAAAAAAAAAAAAAAAAAAAAAAAAAAAAAAAAAAAAAAAAAAAAAGAAATAACAGCTACAAGAAATGAGGGTATGAACATTTTCACGAAAATGTCAGAAGATGGGAAATCTCTTTTTTTTTTTTCTAACTTGAAGATTTATTTTTGTAACTTTTTGAAACAGAAAACACACTCTTGGGGAAGTAGGGTGGAGAACAGGCCCTGTAAGTGGTCACGACAGCACCTGGGGTTGAGGCCTGCCTAGGAGAGCAACACACTGCCACACGGCACGGGGGACAGCTACTGTCTTGAGGCTCGGCAGGCCGTTCCCTCGCCATGCAAAGCCGCTATAGGTCCAAGTCATAAAAGTCTTCCAGCTCATCATGATACAAGTCCCACTCATCCTCAGAGTCAGTCAGCTCGTCGTCCCCACCTGCAGCCAAAAGCATAAGCAACATCTCGCCCAGCTCAAAGGTGACAACCTCCTCTTCGTTGTTGTCAAAGGGGCTGCTGTTCTCTCTTTCCTCAATGAGTTCCCAGAAGTGGTTCCTTCGCTGGGCCCGGTATCTGCTTGATGTTCCCACTTTCTGTCTCTGTGGCTCCTCTCTACGGCCATCAGGGTACGCATGCTTGTAAAAACAGTTCCCTCCAAATGGGCAGCTCCCACGGCCTTCATCAAAATACCTGCACGCCTTGTTGCTCATTGCCTCCTTGTATTTCTGAATGAGTTTCTGCTTCTCTTCTTTCTCCTCCACCCAGTACTCACTTGGAATGACAAAGTTAGATGTGATCCGGCATTCAGGGCAGGACTTTATGATCTTGCTCTCAAATTGCTTAGCACTCCTCCACTTGCGAATACACTTGAGACAGTAGGTGTGGTTGCAGTTGGAAAGGATGCCGAAGCGGCGCTCACTGGGGTTGGCTTTCTCATACACCACCTCCATGCAGATGCCACACACCATGTCTTTGCTGCGCTGCACAGCAAAGGACAGCTCCATGTCCTTCTCGTGGGCTTCGATGCAAGATTTTATGTGCTGGGACCTCTGGGCTGTATCCACTGGGTGCAGGACCTGCAGCCCACACATGTCGCAGGCGTCGCCGTGCAGGTACACACAGTTCTCCCCATAGCGGCACTCTCCCACAGCAGCATAAGGGCACAGCTGCTTCTTGGTCTCCACTGCAGCTGGTTCCTTCTCAGACTCTGCCTTGGGCACCGGGCCCTGCACAGGGGCCTCTGTGCAGGCAGGAGCAGTGCGGCCACAGTAGGGCTGCCCAGGCACAAATTCGATGGCGTTCACCCAGTCCTCGGACCCTGCACCCACTGCGGCAAAGTTCCCATTTGTGGACTCAGCATCGCCCGAATTGATCTCCACAAGTGGTCCAGGGATGGAGGACAGACTTGACGCGGTAGCAAGGGATGATTTTGCGGTTGTATCAGTAGCAGCTGCTTCTTCCTGTTTCAATGGCTTACTGTGCTCATATCTGCAGTGGTCTCCATACACACAGTACCCTTGCTGGAAATACTTGCACACTACGCCATAGGGACTGTCAGAGAGATCAAGCGAGTAGCGACAATTATCTCCTTCCTTACAAACCCCATGCATGAAATACCTCGCTTCCCGGCTTGGAATCATGTTCTCCTCTGTGGCTGCTGCCATGGCTGCGGCAGTGGCGGCGGCTGCTACTGCACCCAGGAGACGACAGAGTGCTCAAAGTCTCACAGACTTCTGCTTCTTTGTAGGTGGTTCAGGAGCAACTTCCTTTTTCCTCTTCAGCTGCTTGCTAGCTTTGTTGTAGGCAGCTGCTCCATAAAGAGCAAGATGGGAAATCTCTTGAATTAGTCTGACATTGATTAAAACATTGGACTTCATTAAAAGGAAAAAAGGAAGCCCTGGACAGCCAGAGGCAAAGCCTGAGGAGAATCTGAGATAAATGCAGTCCCCCACCACACAAATAATTTCTTCATAATCCAGAGACTTCTCTCAGGCAAAGGAAAAACACAAATATCCAAAGAGTAAAGGACGGATGCTGAGAAGAAAGAGATACAGAAAAGAGCCAAGCTGTCCCCACATGGGTGGACCCCCAGTTCACCCCTAAAATGCAGTGCATGAAATAAAGCACCCAGATTCCTTTTCCTATTTCTCAGAGGAAAATGTGTACCTCTAGCTCCAGAAGGGGACAGTGGGGCCAGGAGGTAGGAAAAGGCCCTTTCCACACCCTAGGATCGGGGTTGGCTCCACCAAGGGCAAGAGGGGGGACGCAGGGACCCCAATCCCAGTGTGGAAGCCTGGGGCAGAGGGTTTGAGGCAGGCAAGGACCTAAGGAGGCACAGAGGGGACGTGAAAGGGCGCGGAGTGCCACAGAGGGGGCGGAGAGATCCAAGCTGGTATGTGGGCCCTGCCTTGCCCTTCCCAGGCTTCCTGTGACTGGGATCCCTGGGGAAGGGGACAAAGGTGCAGGGAGAAAGGAGCTGCTACTGCCCCATGGCCTCCCCTGGCCAGCAGCAGGACAGTGTGGGGGATCCAAATAGCTGGGTTTTTTTTTTTTTTTTTTTTGCCTTTTTGAGACAGGGTCTCACTATGCAGCTCAGGCTGGCCTTGAGCTCACTTCTGTAGCCCAGGCTGGTCTTGAAGTCACACTGATCCTCCTGCCTCAGCCTCCCGAGTGCTGGGATTACAGGCGTGAGCCACCACGCCCGGCTCCAAATAGCTGTCTTGTACCCAGCTCCACCTGACTGGGCGCAGCAGCTGGCAGCCATTGAGCTGCACAGGATGTGCCAGAAAAACATGAATAGGGCTGGTGAGATAGCTCAGCAGTCTAAAGCGCCTGCTTAGGCAAGCTCAGGCAACCACAGGGACCACAGTTTGATCCCCAGCACCACATGGTGCTCCAGCCTCACCCCCATGGCAGGCTGAGCCGGCCGTAACAGGAAGAAAGAAGAAAGAAAGAAAGAAAGAAAGAAAGAAAGAAAGAAAGAAAGAAAGAAAGAAAGAAAGAAAGAAAGAGAGAAAGAAGAGAAAATACGCCGGGTGTGGCGGCACACGCCTATCATCCCAGCACCCGGAGGCTGAGGTAGGAGGATCATTTCGAGTTGGAGACAGCGTGGGCTACAAAGGGAGCTTAAGACCAGCCTGAGCTCCACAGCGAGACCCTGTCTCAAGAAAGACCAAAATAAAAATAAAAATTAAAGAAATACATAAAAACATGGCAAAGAAGGCCAACCTGCTGGCCGATCATCACTGGGCTCCTGTGTGCCTACCTGAGGTGACAGTCCCAAGAGTCTCTCTGTGTATTCATTGAAGAGATGTGACGGACACGCTTTTGTTTTTTTAAGAGAGGGTCTCACTTTGTAGCCAGTCCAGGCTGGCCTCTGACTCAGGGAGATCCTCCTGCCTCAGCCTCCCAGGTGTTGACACTACAGCCATGTGCCATCCAGTTAGGCTACCCTACGCACCTTTCGACATAGCCCCAGGCAGGACTGCACCTCACACGCCCACGCGGGGGTCCCAGCCTTCCCTGCAGCCCAGAGCAGGGTGTAGGATACAAGAGATGCGTGGGGCAGAGGGAAGCCGAGCAGGGTATGGCTCCACCTTATTCCTAGTGAGGGGTCCTGATCTTGCAGACACTGGTGGTGGAAACTGCTGCTCTGCTTAGCAGTAACACAGATCTCTAAGGTGGCTTCTGGCACTACCTGCTAGTGCCACTGCTGACATCACACCCGTAAGGCCTCCCACTCCAGAGGGAGCTCATAGCCGTGGATCCTACACACCCCAGCTCCCTGAGGGTGGCCTGTCCCAGGGAGCAGCCTGGGCGTCTCCTCCCTAGCCCAGGGCAGCATCCAGCCTCCCACAAGCGAGGCGGCTGGCGTTTCCACAGTGCTGGCCCTGAACCACCAACCAGGGCCACTCCCAGCGCCTTCAGCTGCCCAGGGCCTTGCCCTGTCATGGAATCCAAGCCTCCTTTGCATCCGCTGCAGCCGAGGAAAAGTGAATGTGATTCTTCACCCACTCCCACTGCCTCACCACCTGAATCCACGGCTCCGGGTGCCCAGGCCATTCCCTGAGATGTTAGAGGTCCCGTCTCAATCTTGGCCCACCACATAGAGTCACTCAGCCTAGCTCCACATAGTAGCGCACAGTGAGACCCATTTGCGTTGCTTAAAGCCAGTAAAGGGAGAAAGCAGTGCCCTAGCCCGCGCTGTACATGTGGATGCAGGGCATGTGCTCGCTTCAGCAGCACATATACATCCGGATACAGAGCAGTAGGGCCGAGTGCTTTTCTTTAGAAAGAGCCATCCTAGGGGTCCTGCACACTGTGGGAACCCCGCCATCTCTGGGTTCTCTGTCCTCACAGACTCGGCCATCTTTCAGCTCTCTGCTAGGTCACAAGTGGCCTGTTTTCTTTTAGACATCCTCATGTCCTCTGTGGGTAGGCAGGAAAAGGAATAATTTTCCCCATGGAGGACTGGTGACTGACTCAAGGGAATAGGACAGGATGTAGTCATCCAGCCCTGGATGAGTGACCGTACCATGATGGTCACTATCACAGCGGGCACAAGGATGGCTGGGACTTCCTGCAGAGCCAGGACCGGAGCTGCCACCCAGCTGGGCCCACTGAATCTGGAGCACTGGCTGCAGGGTCAGGTATAGGAAGGGGATTTTACCCTCTGAGAGACCCCTGTCACTCCCTCACCCCTAGACGCTTCTGGAAACTTCTGCTCCCCACCATCCCCATAGGTCACCGCAGGTCTTCCTTGGTGACTACCACTCAGTGCCACTGGCCATCACAATCTCCAGTTACCTCCTGTGCTTGCTGGTGGTCTCTGCCGGCCTCTGGAGCTCTTCAGGACTGACCACCCTGAGTGTCACCAGATCTTCTTAGTGCAGCCTGCTTGGCTCACCCCTCCTGGTACAAAAATCAAGGGTGGGCCACAGGACCGCTAGAGCGAGGCTTTGTCAGGAGCTATGCTGTGGCACGGGGCTGGCGCGCTCTCCTCTGGGCCCCAGGAGTATGTGGAAGCACGGCTTAGGCAGAGCATGGCCACACTACAGCTGTGTACACTTCGTGGACTGATTTGAGGACTTCTGGAATAGTGGCACAGGGAATGGAGTCACCTAGAGGTGGCAGGACAGACTCCTCAGGAAAGGCTGCGTGACAGAGGCATCTGGGACAGGTCTGTGCTTCAAGCACTTGGTCACCGAGGCAAATGTGTCCCTGAGTGACTGGAGGTCATCCAGGAGAGGCAGCTGTCACAGCCACAGCCTGGCCAGGCTTGGGAAGAAGCAGCTGCTTGATTACCAACACTGGCCTTTCTGTTGCAACTCAGAGGAGTCTGTAGGCAGAGCCGCTATTCGGGGTTTGTTCAAAATGACGGTGGCTTAAATTTAAATTTTATTATAGCCAGGACTGGTGAGATAGCTCAGCAGTTTAAAGTCCCTGCTTAGGAAAGCTTAGGCAACCACAGGGACTGTGGTTCGATCCCTGGCACCACATGCTGTGCCAGCCTCACCCCCAGGGCAGATGGAGCCAGCCATAATATAAATAGATAAAAAGTTAAATATATATATATATAATTTATTATAGCCAAAGACAAACTGCCAGTGATCTCTTGTAAAACCCACCCCTTCACATTGAGCATACTCATCCCATCATCTTGGTTACTTTCTGCAGCCTTTCGGGCAGTCCTCTTTCCTAGATATCTTTAGTGGTGCTGTTGTGGCTGCCTGATGTCCTGAATCAATTCGAAACATTTCCCCTTCATGATCATTTTGCCTGAAAAAGAGCCAGAGTTGCACAGTGCATGGTCAGTGCCCACGGTGGCAACATTTTCACTTGACAGAAATGGCCGCAAACATTTGGTCAATATGGATGATGAAAAATGCGGTGGATGTGCCAGGTGTGGTGGTACACACCCTACAATCCCAGCACTCATGAGGCTGAGATAGGAAGAAAACCGAGAGTTTGATCTCAGCCTTGGCTATGCAGTGAATATCAGGCCAGTCTGAACTACATGGTGAAATTCTGTCTCAAAAAATAAGGAAGGGGGCTGGGGAGATGGCCTAGTGGACTATGTACCCACTTGGCATGCACAAGGTTCTGAGTTCAATCCCCAATACAAAAAAAAGTGAATGTTTCAAATTTTTCAAAGGACACATTGCCACAAATTCTGTTCAAAATGCTCCCCCTCACTTCAAACTTATCCCACTGTTCTTGCTAATGTCTCTTCCTGTAGTACAATTTTGTACTTCAGCCCTTCTCCATATCTTTTGATCGCCCCTTTTATTGATCACGGGCACTGAGATCTGGGGATGGGGGGCTTCAGCAGTGGCCCAGTCCCTCCCCAACCACCTCGATGTTACACTCAGCTCTCTGGCTGCTCCTTGGAGAGGTGGCCACGGTACCTGGAGGGCCCGGGGTGGAGGTGACGGGGCAGGGTTGTCATGGCACCTTTGAGCACGGCTGGAGGGCAGCTGCTGAGATAGTCCAAGGTGCTGCGAGGTCGCCAGCTGGCAGCCCCAGCTACCCTTCCGGGGTGGGGGGTGTGACAGCTCCAGTCAGGAAAAGGGAAGGGTGGGTCGTGTTGGTCCTCTGCCACAGTCACTTCCTTCCTGTCCAAGGCCTCCACCACTTCCCCATCCTGACTCTCCTCTCACAGATGGAAGTGGTTTGGACGAAGTCAGTTGCACCAGGAGAGACCACCAACTAACTGGTCCTGAGGGCCCACATCTCCTAGACAGGCTTTTCCCACAACCCCACCCACAAATCCCAGCACTTGCAATCCCAGCACCCCAAAGGCTGAGGCAGGAGGATCACCAAGAGCTCAAGGTCAGCCTGGGATGCATGGGGGGGAGGGGGGAAGCAGTGATTTTCAAGTGTGTCTAATCATAGCCAGAAATGCTTTACATGAAGCAACACCTTCAGCCAGGCGTGGCAGCATGTGCCTGTAACCCCAGCACTTGGGAGGCTGAGGCAGGAGGATCAGTGTGAGTTCAAGACCAGCTGGGGCTACGAAAGTGAGCTCAAGGCCAGCCTGAACTGCATAGTGAGACCCTGTCTCAAAAAAAGAAAAAAAGAAAAAAAAAAGAAGAAGAAGCAATACCCCTTACTCTGGATGCTGTGTGGACCACGTATTGAAAAACGTGACCCTCGTCTTGCTCTTGGGCACCGTTTTTCCTAAGATGCTGGCCCACATCCACCCAAGAAACCCAACATCTTCTGTCAACCACCACATTTTATGGAAACAACAAATCTGCATGCTGTTCTGGAAGCTGACCGCAGCAATGCTCCCGGGAATCACGCCTCCGTGGTTTCTCTGCAGACAAGCTCCAGGCCTCTCGGTTCTCTCCTTCCCCATGGCAACTCCACCCGCCCAGCAACAGGAAGCCCATGTACCTCGTCCATGCCCTTTGGTGGCTTCTGTGAGGAGGAACCCTGCCTGCCTTGCCTAAAGGAGTCTAAAAATGGGCAAGAGTGGCACATCGTGTGGGAGGAACGTGTGTGTTCTTATTTTCTAATGCACGTTTAAGAGCTTACTTCATGGTCTGCCAGGTGTCTAAATGGCATAGTACCCTTTATTTTCTTTTCTGAGACCGGGTCTCACTGTGTAGCTTAGTGATCCTCCTCCTGCCTCAGCCTCCCAAGTGCTGGGAGGACAGGCGAGATTCAAATCAACAAGGATTCAGGGGAGAGGGGCTGGGAGAAGAAATCCTCGGGGAAATCTGTTTTCAGCTTCTCACGGTCTGAGCGCAGCCTCCTCCCTTCCCATTCCTCCCAGCTTTGGCCTCCAACAGGCGGCCCCAGCTGCGTCTGTTTCCTCCTCTGAGCTCCAGGGCAGGGCTGGAAGAGGGGCCTGAATTCCCAGGATTCTGCCCCCACAGGACAGGGATCTCGGGGGCGTGGCATGCCGGAGTCCTGTGTTTGCAACTCTGCCTCCCTGAAGGAGCAGCATCTGCTGTGAGCAGCAATATTTTGTTGCCTCCCTCCCTTCTCCACTCTTCCTCTTTCCTTTTTTTTTTACTTCTTTGCTTGCTTTGGTTTGCTAAAAGAGGGTCTCACTGCGTACTTCAAGCTCCCTTGAACTCATTGTGTAGCCCAGGATGTCTTCGAATTGACAGCAGTCCTCCTGCCTCAGCCTCCCGAGCACTAGGATTCCAGGCGTGCCTCGCCGAGCCTGGCCCTCTTTCCCACGCCCGGCCCTCTTTCCTTTCCTTAATGGCTACATTCTTCTTGGTGTTGTCTTCCTCTCACAAGACCCATCAACGCTTCCTATGATGATTATGACCATTACGTGTCCCTAAAATGTCCCAATAAGCTTAAAATAAAAAAAAGAGAGAGAGACCCAGCCAGGCATGGTGGTATACACCCGGCATACCAGCAGGAGGATCACTGCAGGGATGAGACCAGCCTGGGCTACCATGTGAGCTCAAGCACAGCCTGAACTCCATAGTGAGACTTTATCTCAGAGACAATATAAATATACAAATAAATAAAAATAAAAACTGAGATCCATCTGTGCGGGTCCCCACACCCCACTTCCTGCTGCTCTGTGTTACCTCTGCCCCTTGGCGTGTGGCCTGTCCTCCCTTTCCTTCCCTTCCTTCATGAGACAATGTGGGTTGAAATTATCATCAACCAACAAGAATTCAAGTATCACAGCTTAGGTCGGGCTGGGTAGAGCCTAGTGGAGTAAGTGCTTGCTCAGCAAGCACAAGGTCCTGAGTTCAGATCCTGGTGCCACTAAAAAAAAGTATAGTAGCTTAGGTAATATTTTTTTTGTCTTTTTTTTTTTTTTTTTTTTTTTTTGAGACAGGGTCTTGCTATGCAGTTGAGGCTGGCCTTGAGCTCACTTTGGTAGCCCAGGCTGGGCTCGAACTCGCACCAATCCTACTGCCTCAGCCTCCCAAGTGCTGGGATTACAGGCGTGCGCCACCACACCCAGCTTAACTTAGGTAATATTGATCTAATGATAACAGTGGTACCAGGTACATCATTAGCCCTGGTCCATAATCTATATAATATTGTTCTTATTTTTAGTTTTAGTCCTCATGTTCTTAATCTTAGTCTCAGTCTCTGTAGGTGGAAGAGGAAGAGCCATCTCTGAGATATAACAGAACATCTCAAAATGGCGAGTCCAATAATCCTAAGCTTCCTTAGGGAAGGATGTGAAACCAGTTATCGTGGCTTCCATCTTATTCAGATGCACCTCCAGCCACAGTTTTTGGTTTTGTTTTTTTTGTTGTTCTTTTGTTTGTTTGTTTTGCCTTTTTGAGACAGGGTCTCACTATGCAGTTCAGGCTGGCCTCGAGCTTGCTTTTATAGTTCAGGCTGGTTTCAAACTTGCAATGATCCTCCTGACTCAGCCTCCCCAAGTGCTGGTATTACAGGTGTGCGCCACCACACCTGGCTCCAGCCACAGTTTCCATGTGTTCTCATCTTCTGCTCTGACTCCCTTGAGGCCCAGCCCTGGCTAGCTGCCTACTAAATTTCTACTTAAACCTGGCTGTCTATAATAGGACACCTCAAAGCTGGGATGACCCTATGACCTATGTATGTCACTCCTGCTGTCCAGACAAGGAGACACAGGCACAGAGGTGAGCGGGCTCAGCGCCCAAGGTCACAGGCAGAGGACTCTGAGTGTCAGACTGCCATCAGGGCCCAGGATTCCACCCACTGGGCTATGAAGCTCCTTGCTGTGGGGAGGGACGCTCTGGTTAAAGCACATGATTGGGCAAAGTCAGGTGCTGCGGACCGTGATTCGGTCCCCACTCCCACATGGAGCATGAGACCTGCCCTTAAGGCAGCCTCAGCCAGCCCCCTCCTCCCCTGCAAAAATCCTCAGGTGTGGTGGCACATGCTTGAAATCCAAGCACTCTTGGGGGATTGACACACAAGCATGGCCACAAGTTCAAGGCCAGCCTGAGCTGCACTGGGAGTTCAAGGTCACCCTGAACTACAATAAGGTCCTATCTTCAAAAAAACAAAAAAATAAATAAATAAAATAAAAAATAGGACCAAGGATATAGCTCAGTAGCATAGCCCCTGCTTGTCAAGTATGAGGTCATAAATTCAGTTTCTCATAACAAGAAGGAAAGAAAGAAAGAAAGAAGAAAAAGAAAGAAGGAAAGAAAGAAAGAAAGAATCCATGTGTCTATAATTACAGCACGTGGGAGGCTGAGGCAGGGGGATTGCTGAGAGCTCAAGGCCAGCCTGAGCCACATAGTGAGTTTGGGCTGGGTGTGTGGCTCAGTGGTAGAGCTCTTGCCTTGCATGCACGAGCCCCTTGGCTCAATCCCCAGTAATACACACACACACACACACACACACACACACACACGTAAGAGAAGCATAGTGAGTTCAAGGCCAGCCTGAACTGTATCAACAAATCAACAGATAAATAAAACAAATAAGTCCTTTATGCAACCAAGTCTCCTCACTTGGGCCCCAGGAGCCCCGTATATCCATCCCATGACCATTTCACCTGTTGAGTTTCTTACTCTGGCACTTCAATTCGAGCTTTGCAGCTGGTGTTTTGCATCATGAAGTAACAGCTATCTTTGCATAGCTATCTCTGTCTTTTGTGAAACTTCTTAGCAAAGGCCAGTCCCCTGATCTCACCGCCACTGGGAACAAGGACAATGCAGCACGAATGTCTCAGAGGATGAGGAACTGGTGGCGTTCCTCAGCCCAAGGTCCACTGACCACTCCTCAAGCGACCTTGCTCCCCACTTCCAGCCTGCCTGGCCCACAGGAGCATCTCTCCTTGGGTCAGCTGCTGGGCAACCCTATAGACCTAATTTGTAAATATTTTTCCCACATAGAAGCCTTTTTACTGCTTTCCCTGGCACTGTCTGAAGAACAAAACCTTTTGACTTTCATGAAGCCCCATGAAAGCTTTTTCTTCTGTGGTTTTGCTTCGATAGTGTATCTTAAGAAAGTTCTGCCTAATGCCAGGTTATAGACGTGCATTCTGGATTTTCTTATAAGGGTGCTTTAGTTTGGGTTCTTACATTTATATTTTTAATCCACTTTGAGGGTATTTTCATGTGTGCGATGAGGCAGAGGTCCAACTTCATGTTCATTTTTTTGAAACAAGGGTCTTGCTGTGTAGTCCCCGCTGGCCTTGAGGCCTAGGTGGCCCTCCTACCTAAGCTTCTGGGATACCTGTGCCACTAGACCTGGCCCCAACTTCATTCTTTTACATGCAGTCCATGTCATTATTCTAGCCCCACTTGTTAGAAAGCCAGGATCTTCAAGTGTGAATCTTTTTACAGGCCTCCTCCTCTAGTCTCCTAGGATTCTCCGCTGCACTCACCATGCAGTACCAATTCCTCTGCTTCTCCCCACAGTCACTTCCCACCAGCCTCCAGGTCCTGCTCCGAGCTCCATCTTCGAGGAGTTTCATGCTTTTCCCAAAGCTTTCAAAGCTTTCTTTATTCCTCACTGTCAACATCATGCCGTCAGCGAGTTCTCTTCAACCATGCTCAAGTAGGTTCCCCATCCGTCTCATTTACTTTGGGTACCACTCCGCCCCGCCCCGCCGCTGTGTTGTTTTTCTTTTACAAAATAATTTCTTGTCCTTTTATGAGATGAATTCTCATTTATATCTCCACGTAGGCCTTTGCTTCCTAGGCTGAAACACTCCTCCTTCCTCAGCCTCCCAAGGAGCTGGGATTGTTTACTGGCTTCTTAGGTTCTGAAGAGATTCCTTTGGGATACTTGATGTCCCAAACAAAGAATTGGAAAAGAGACTCAAGAAAAGTAAGAAGGACTTACTTTTATTGGAGGTAGAAAACATAACCACCCTGCAGCATGAGAGCCAGGGCTGAGAAGGCTCACAGTTGTCATAAGGGTAACAGCTGGGCTCTTCTGTATCTCCCCTTTCTAGAACCTTCTCTCTCATTCAAAACCAACATCTGTGACAGTCCTACCACAAGCTCACCTGCTCTGCTATCAGATCTCAAATGTCCTATCAAATGTTTGCTCAATTCCACACCACATGTAAATGAAGAACTGAACATAGCACTTTCTAATGGGTCCAGGTTCAGGGCTGAAAATAGTTCTGCACAGGTGCTAGGGGTCTCTGTGCTGACAACTGTGCCCACCTGCCCAGCAGGCTTTGCCCTGACCTAGTCTCCTCTCTCAGGCCATAGGTACACACACTGCACCTGGATCTCATTCTCATTCTTTTATTTTCTATATATATATATATATATATATATATATATATATATATATATATATGTATATATATATATATGAATTTATTATTTGTGTGCTTTTTGCCTTGAGTAATACTTCTTTACATTGCCCCAGAAATTTTATTTTATTTATTTATTTTTTTTTTTTGTCTTTTTGAGGCAGGGTCTCACTATGCAGTTCAGGCTGGCCTTGAGCTCACTTTTGTAGCCCAGGCTGGTCTTGAACTCGCACCAATCCTCCTGCCTCAGCCTCCCGAGTGCTGGGATTACAGGCGTGCGCCACCACGCCTGGCTTTGCCCCAGAAATTTTAAACAATTAATTTTTTTGGTACTAGGAATTGAACCCAGAGCCTTTGAACTGAGCTATAACCACAGCCCTTCTTTACTTGTTATTTTGGGACAAGATCTCACTACATCACTACATTGCCCAGACTGGGCTCAAAGTTGGATCCTCCTTCCTCAGCCTCCCATAATTCTGGGGTTACATGCATGCACCACGGTGCCCCATGTAGAGTTTTATGTACAATAAGCCAGCCTGAACTGCATAGTAAGATCCTGTCTCAAAAAGATAAAAACAAAAAACACAAAAAGTCATGTTGATAGGAACTAAACTTCATAATGAGACAATGACTCTCACTTTACAATGATAACCAGGTCTGCAAGAGGGGCAAAGGTTTGTCTGGAGTCAGGAGGAGTACCTGGTTCTGATTTCCAATGAGCTTTTTGTTCATTTCTAAGACCAGTTTGTTTTACTTCAATGTCATCATTTTTCTCTAATGAGACTGAAAAAAAGTTTTCATTTTGTTTTTGCAAAAAGTTGTTCCTCATAACTTTCTCCTTAAAATGCATGAAATAGGTCCTCGAATGGAAGGCTAGAAGTCACCCTCCACAAGGGCTGGCCCCTTTAGGAACCCTCGCTGACGTCCTGCAGCTCTCTCGCCTCACCCTTGAGCTTTCTTTGTGGTCAGTCACTAATTCCCCGCCCCCAAAAGGCTCCGCCCCCTTCAGGTCAGAGATGCCCAAATCTAAGATGGTGCCACGCGCGTCGGTCCCAACGGAAGTGACCTCATGCTACTCCGGAAGGGAAGGCGGGAAGCAGGCAAGCGGGTGGGTGACTCGCGGTGGGGCGGTGTCCGAGCCCCGGGCTTCTATGCGTGTGGCTTGCCAGCTCTTGGGACTCGCGCAGAAACAGAGGGCCAGGGGCGTCGGAGGGATTTGCTGCACGGCTGGCCGCGGGCCCTGTGATCCGGAGTCCCGCCCTCGGAGGCCTCCTCTGCGACCTCCTGGGCTGCGCGCGCCGTCGCGCCTGGGTCTCGGGCTCCGGCGGTTCCCGCCGAGCTGAGAGGCTGTGAACAGGGGTCGCGGCTGGTCCGCCCTCCCTCAAGGCAGCCCGCGTGTCCCACCCTCCCCTCGCCCACACGCGGCTTCAGAGACCACGTCTCCCCCGCACGCCATCCGCGGCTCCTCTCAGTGTCCCCAAGCCCTAGCTGGGTGACACTGTCCTCCGTGCTCGTGCCAAGAGAGCGATAATTCCGCGCGGATGGAAAGGATTCTATGCACCGCTGCCCCGTCGTCCTGAAAGTTTAACTCGGTGGGAATGCGTGTCTTCCGTTCCCGGGCCAGTGGCGGTCCCTTCTGGTGTCGCCGTCGCATTTAGCAGCTGGGACCACATCAGAGTCTCGAAGAGAAGAAAAAAGGAAGCGCCCACAAACTCTTTCGTGGAGTTCACTTGTGCCGCGGGGAAGGGCAGGTGGACCCGGGAGCTAAGATGCAGGACCCAGTGTCTACAATGAGAGTCTCGGAGTGCGAAGGGAGACTGGAGGCGCTGACGACCGCCGGGACCCCAAGCGCCAAGAACAGCGGTGGGGGCGCGATCGGCGGCGGCGCCGGCGGCAACCGAGGAGGCAGCGCCAAGGGCTGGCAGTACAGGTGAGGTCCTCTCCGGGGTACGTGCCAGGGGGACGGAGGCGGGCGTGGATGGCGACTGTAGGAAGATGAGGTAGATCCGTGGTTTGCCCGAGCAGTGAATTACTCACCTTAGGACCTGGGACCTCCCTCGGCTTTCATCAGCAAAATTCCGTGCTTGCAACAGGTTTCCTTCGAACACCTTTTGAGGAATGCAGGAAGGCATCCCTGCTTGCACTTCTTCCAGCGCGTGCCGTTGAACTCCTCTCACTTCTGGTTTTGCCTGTGTTGCAATTTGTTGACAGGCCTGCCTTCCCTGTCCAGCCATGAGGGCAGGATCTGTTGTTACCTCACTTGGAATGCAAGGGCAAAGGTACAGATTTTAGGGAACTTCATACTCCAAACCTGTGCCTAAACATGTATCAGCCTTCAGCTGATCAGGCCACTTAAATACTCTTGTTTTGACGAGAAACTCTATAGTTGTTCTTTGATATGAATGAAAAATTTTAAAAAGCCAAAGGGGCAGTGGAATCCCAGCACTTAGGAGGGAAAGGCAGGAGGATCTTTGTGAGTTCAAGGCCACCTTGGGCTACTTGAGTTAAAGGCCAGTCCCTGCATTAATCCCCCCCCCCCCAAAAAAAAAAAAGATTTATCAGTTACTTTGAGAGATATTTCTGTATCATTCAAGAAAGCACAGTAAGCTGGGCATGGTGGTATACATTTGTAATCCCAGCATTGAGGAGGCTGAGGAAGAGGATGGCCACAAGTTCAAGGCTAGTTTGAGCTATATGTGAGCTCAAAAATAACCTGAATTACTTAGCAAGACCCTGTTGTGAAAAACAAAAAATGAGCTGCGTGTGCCAGCACACACCCAGCTTGTTTTTTGGGGGGTGTTGGTGCTTACCCAGCACTGGGGAGGCTGAGGCAAGAGGATCATGGCAAGAGACCAGCCTGGGCTACAGAGTGAGTTCAAGGCCAACCTCAGCTCAAAAAGACAAAAGAAAACACACTAAGGGTCCATGTAGGGCTAGGGAAACAGTTCAGTGGTATAAGTCCCTGCCTGGCAAGCACAGATCCCCAGTACCAAAAACAAACAAAGAGTCCATGTAGTCAGAGGTCAGTCTTTGATATCCTTAGTTGTGAACTCTAGTCTCAGATTGAAAAGTGAAACCCTTTTCTTAGCACTAGGTGTTAACTCTCCCAAGTGCTAAGTGTCATAACACAACACTCTACATTTCTATATTTTTTTCTTTCGAGGGCTTATCCCTTATTTTTAAGTGTATCACTGAATGGTCATGTAAATTTTAAACCCCAGTAGAGTCATATGAAAAACATTAGGGGAAATTAACTAGAAACTGGCAACTGACAGTGTTAAGATGTTCAAGGAAGATTTGATTTATTTTATTTTATTTATTTATTTTTGGTAACAGGAATTGAACTCAGGTCCTCTTGCTTACCAGGCAGGCGCAGTGCCACTAAGCTACATCCCCAGCCTTAGCTCTGATTTTTGTTGCTATTTTTGTTGTTTTGTTTTTGCGAGATGGGGGATTGAACTCCAGTCCTATGCTTGCCAGGCAAGAGTTTATTCTACTGAGCTATCTCCCCCACCCATTTGGTTTTTTTGAGACAGGGTCTCCCTATGTACTTCAGACTGACTTCAACCTCACTATATAGCCCAGGCTGGCCTCATAATTGCTGTAATCCTCCTGCTCAGCCTCCCATGCTTGATAGATTAATGTGCAAGCTTAATCATATTATTTCCGAGTATAACAAGACAGTTGCAGTGACCTTAAGTCATCTGTGGAAGCCCTTAAAGAAAATAGTTACTCGGGAGGCTGAGACAGGAGGATCGGTGCGAGTTCAAGACCAGCCTGGGCTACAAAAGTGAGCTCAAGGCCAGACTGAACTGCATAGCAAGACCCTGTCTCAAAAAGACAAAAAAAAAAAAAAAAAGTTAACAAGTAATTTTTTCTAAGTTAATTTTTGCCTGGTAAATGTGGTTATATAGAACTCTTTCTCACAGGACGAAGTAAATCAGGCCTTTCTGTTTTGCATCCCACCTTAGATTTTGATTTTAATGTGATCTGAGGCAGAGGTTCCACCTAGTTCTCAGGTCTAACTCTTCTCCCTGACCCTGGATATCGGGCAGCTTCCTCTAGTCCTCTGTTGTTCTCCTTTCTCTTGCTTCTTCTCTAGAAAGAAACTCAGTCTTAAAAAGAACAACAACAAAAAAAAAAAACTCAGTCTTGAGACTTTAAAAAAAAAATAACCAGCCGGGCGTGGTGGCTCACGCCTGTAATCCCAGCACTCGGGAGGCTGAGGCAGGAGGATTGGTGCGAGTTCGAGACCAGCCTGGGCTACAAAAGTGAGCTCAAGGCCAGCCTCAACTGCATAGCGAGACCCTGTCTCAAAAAGACAAAAAAAAAAAAAAAAAAAAAAAAACCAGAACCAACTGAACCTTTGCATCCTGAGAGCAGCTTACACCCCCTCACTCCGCTATGCCCAGTGCAGGTCTATTGGCTCTGTCCTCCCAAGGAGCAGTAGTTTGTGCTCCAGTGGACCTGGAGTGTGTGCCGTTAGAATTCTTGTCTCAACTCTTAGCACCACTTTCTCTTGGGTTTTTGCTCACTTCTACTGTTTCCTTCTTAATTTCACTGGTTGGCTCCTTTCCGTCGAGGCTGGTGGGATACTCTGCCAGAGCCTCAGTTACCATGGCCCAAGTCAGCCATTCTCTCTGGAACCACCCTGCACATTTATTTCTATTAGATATCCCACCAGTGACATTCATCTCTACTGTTTTTTTTTTTTTTTTGCAGTACTGGGGTTCGATCTCACCACCTTACACTTGCCCAGCAAGCACTTGTGCCCCAGAGCTATCTCCCCAGGCCCCTCTTTTTCTTCTTTTTAATTTTTTTTTTTTTTTAAAGAGATTTAAAGCTAAGGGCCCAGCGGGATGGCTCAGTGGCCTAAAGCGCCTGCTTGGGAAAGCTTGGGCGGCTTCAGGGACAGCGGTTCGGTCCCCGGCGCCACATGCTGCGCCAGCCCTGCCCTCGGGGTGGGCTGAGCCGGCCATGGAAATGAGTGAATAAGCAGATAAGGGTTCTGAAACAAGAAAATAAATAAATAAACACATGGGCTTTAAAAAAAGAGAGAAAGATTTAAAGCTGGACGTGAAGGTACGTGCCTGCCATCCCAGCACTCCAGGAGCCTGAAGCAGAGGAGGATCACATTTTGAGCTCAGTCTGAACAATTTAACCAGACCCTACCTCAGAATAAAAATAAAGGGCTAGGGTCATCTTAGTTGCTTTTGCTGTCTTCCTTGGCCATTAACTGTTGTTTGCCCTTCTGCTGTGTGCTACCCTGCCTTAGAGCTAGCTGATTATGGACTAAAACCTCTACAAGCTGTGAGCTAAATAAACCCTTCCTTTTTAAAAATGTAAAAATAAAGGGCTAGGGATGTAGTTCTGTGGGAAAGCCCCGTCCCCACGACAAAGGAGACAGAGGTTGATTTT
Source organism: Myocastor coypus (assembly GCA_004027025.1). Classification (NCBI taxonomy): domain Eukaryota; kingdom Metazoa; phylum Chordata; class Mammalia; order Rodentia; family Myocastoridae; genus Myocastor; species Myocastor coypus. The sequence goes on from PVJA010025626.1 coordinate 19,341, forward strand.
AGGTTGTTCTATGGAGTGCTTAAAATTTAGTGAAAGTCCTGGTTCGGAACCAGGCTTTGGCTTTACAGACTTGGAAATGTCATTGGCCTGACATTTTTCGGGGTTCATTAATATGATAGCATGTATCGCATCATTACTTCATTCCCAAGACTAAGTAATAAATATTCAATGGTACAATTGCCACGTTTTGTGTTATCCACTCATCAGCGGGCATTGGAGCTGTTTCCATGTACAGAGAATGCTGTGAATAACGCTGCTGTGAATGTTTCCGTTTGGGTTGCTGCGTGGGCTTGCAGTTGTCGCTTCTGGGTGCGTGCCCAGCAGTGGGATCGCACATCATCGGGTTCCTTCATGTTTAACTCTTTGAGGAACTGCCAGGCTGTTTTCCATAGAGGCTGCCACAGTTTGCATCCTCGGGACAGTGGGGAACAGTTGCAGTTTTTGTCCTCGGCGACACTTGCTGCTCATTGCCTCATGTTTCGCCGTGCTGTTGGGTGTGCAGTGCTGCTGCGCAGGGGTCTTGATCTGCACTGCTCAGACGACTGGGGAGACTACATGTCTTTGTGGGTAGTATTCAGTGGCCAGTTCTGTTCTCATCTCTAGAGAAATGTCTCTTCAGAGCTTTTGCCCATTTTTAAATTGGGCTATTGTCAGGCGTGGTGGCACACATGTGTAATTGCAGCACTCTGGAAGGCCCAGGCAAGAGGATTGCCATGAGTTCAAGGCCAGCTGGGACTACACACTTAGGAAAGACCTATTTTTTAAAAAAAAAAATTTCCTATTTCAATAACATTGGGTTATTTATCTTATTTTTCTGTGGTAAGGGGTTCTTTGTATATCTTGAGTATGGTTCTCAGATATGAGTTGCAGATATTTTGTTACTTGTTTGGCTTTTTACTTTCTTCATAGTGTTTTTTATAGTGTAAAGGTTTTTAGAGTTCATGAAGTCCAGTCAGTTTTAGTTTCTTTTTTCTGCTGCTTGCACTTTTTCTTTTTTCCTTGTTCTGCAGTGCTATGGGTTACATGTGCTCAGCCAGTGCTGTACTGCTGAGCTTGGTCCTGAGCCCTGTGATATTCCCTTACTAAGTCAAGAATTATCTACATACATTACTTTTGTTTGTTTGTTTGTTTGTTTTTTGTCTTTTTGAGACAGGGTCTCGTTATGCAGTTCAGGCTGGCCTTGAGCTCACTTTCATAGCCCAGGCTGGTCTCGAACTCACACCGATCCTCCTCCCTCAGCCTCCCAAGTGCTGGGATTACAGGCTTGTGCCACCACGCGTGGCTTATTTTAGTTTTATATAGTTAAGTTCTTTGCTATACTGGCTGCAAAGTTTTCCTACTCTTCATATTTCAATGTACACTGTTCCTGACATACAGAGAACAATTATAAATCAAAAATCTTGTCGTCCCCACCCCCTGGCTGGAATTGAACCCAGGGCCTCTGCATTGAGCTACGTTCTCAGCCTTTTACATAAGGTCTCGCTAAGCTGCAAGTTGCTGTCTGGGCTGGGCTTGAATTTGTGACTGTCCTGCCTCAGCCTCCCAAAGTGCTACACAGGTATGTGCCTCCACACCCAGCTCAGATCTCTTCTTTCACCTCTAATTATAAGTTTTGACTAGACATAGTGGCACATGCCTGTAATCCCAGTACACTTAAGAGACTGACACAGCAGGTTCACTCAGAGTTGGAGGCCATCTTGGCTACAGAGTGAGTTTAAGATGAGGATGAACTGCATATGTGAAACCCTGTCTCAAAAACAAACAAAAAAAAAGGTTTTTTAGTTAAAGAAGTATTGTTTTTATGTAGTTTCAAACTGATTTGGGCTCTGGATGTGCCCAGCTTAATGTGGCAAGAATTCTTTTTTTGTTGTTGTTTTAAAATTTTCTATTTTTATTTGTTTTAAAATTTTATGTATTTGGTACAGGGTGTCTCTGTGCAGCTCAGGCTCGTAGTGATCCTGTTTTCAGCCTTTCCAGTGCTGGGCTTACAGGTGTGTGCCACCACGCCCAGGGGTGGGAGGTGGACCAGCCTGTGGTGCCAGGGATCCAGCCACAGACCCTGTGCTTGCCTAAGCAGATGCCTAGTCTGCTGGGCTCACTGGCCCTTTTGGCAAGAACTTTAGGTGTCGTGTCCAAGTAGCCTGCTGAGGTGAGACATGTGAGTGCTTGGTGTTCCACAAGTCCCTCACCACGGTCCTTCAGCACAGCTCTAGGAGAAAGGACATTGTTCTCTTTTCACAGTCGCAGAAGTGGAAGGTGAAGTGAGTCTGCCAAGGTCACATAGCAAGTAAACAGAACTTCAATTCCTAGATAGATAAAACAATTATTTCTTTTCTTTTTTTGCAGTCCTAGGGATTGAGCACAGGGCCTTGCACCCAGGAGCCAAGTGCTCTGTCGCTGAGCTGTACCATGAGCACCCAGGAGTAAATGACTAGTGACAACTAGCTCAGTATGTGATTGGCGTCATGCTTTGCGGGGTCCTGATTCATTTAGCAAATACATCACAGTGAGGCACTCTCTCAGTTAATTTAGAACGACTTGAGCACCCAGAGAATGAAGGCAGGAAATCCCAGGCGTATTTTGGAGAACCCTCACAAGAGGAAGAGCTTCAGCTGCATTTGCAAAATAGCTCAGGAAGACTTTTTTTAATACTGAAGTTGGGAACTGAATGTGTGAAATTAGCCTTACGTTTGTTCTTCTTGCAGCAGTTGTCTTCATTTGACACAGGTCTTGCTTGCTATTTACGAAGAGGATCACTTCAGCATTCTTTTTCCTTTCAGTGTTCAGCGTTTACAAAATGAGCTTCTCATTATTTTTATAATCATCATGTCAGCTTTCAGGGAATCTTACAGGTCTACACTTCACTGCCAGCTTATTAAAAAAAAAAGGGAAATTCCCAGAGAAGGAGCTAAGGCAAGGCAGGGTGGACGACAGGCTGTCTTTGGCTCTTTGGGGCTCCACACAGGCTAACCGTTGGCAAACAGGCAGAACTCTTTCTGATTAGCAGACAATTTGATGGATAAAAGTCTGTAGATGTGTACTATGAATGGCAGTATTTATATTCAGACTTGATGTCTCCCTCTGAGTTCTTTGTTGCATGGAAAAGTACCTGTGCGAATGGGGTGAGGGCAGCCACTGAAATGTAACCTTTTTTACTGGCGTGGAGGGCTTGCCTCTAATAGTGACGTTGGTTTCAAGAAAAGTCAGGGACCGGGAAGGCGTGGTGGCACACACCTGCACACCTGTAATCCCAGCATTCGGAAAGCTGAGGCAGGAAGATTGCCTCAAGTTTGAGGACAGCCTGGACTATATGATGAGACCCTGTCTCGAAAAAGAGTCATAAATGTCTGCTGTTGGGCCGGCCAGATAGCTCAGTGGATTAAAGTCCCTGTGTAGACTTAGGCATTCGATCCCTGGTCTGCCGAGCTGGCCCTACCCCTGGGGCATGCTGAGATGGCGATTGAGACTGGACATGGCAGCGCATGCCTGTAATCTGAGTGCTTGGGAGGCTGAAAAACAGGAAGGATCACTGCAAGTCTGATCTGTATAGTGAGACCCTGTAGACCGTGTACTAAATACATTTTTTAAAAAGTCTGCTGTTTTTCTCTACAAGAATAAAAAGGAAAGTTGAATGCATATTTTCATTTTCCCTATCTAAGAGATAGAGATGCTGGTAAAAAAGAAAGACAATTTATAGGCATTTAACTGGAAATTATAGTTCTGTTTCAAAATCCAGTAAGAACACCAAACCTTGAATAATAAGACTGGTTTTTAAAATTTTTCTTACATTTTTGTGCTATTTTGGGTTACTTTATGTTCTTTTTTTTTTTTAATTTTTTATTTTATTTATTTATTTTTTTCTTGTTTCAGAACCTTTGTTTGTTTATTTACTCATTTTTATGGCCGGCTCAGCCCACCCCAAGGGCAGGGCTGGCGCAGCATGTGGTGCCGGGGATCGAACTGCGGTCCCTGAAGCCGCCCAAGCTTTCCCAAGCAGGCACTTTAGACCACTGAGCCATCCCGCCGGGCCCCTACTTTATGTTCTTTGTGTTTCTTTTTGTAGTGTTTGGTTAGTGTGCGCTTGCAGCACATAATAGTGGCACTTTTCCTGGGAAGACGGTGCGGGCACGTGACATGTGATAATCATCCATGGCTTTTTTTTTTTAAAGAAACTCCCACCTTTGCCTTTGAACTGCATAAGCTGTTGACCTGTCCCTGTGTACTTAGGGGAATCGCCCTCTGCTCCCATTCCGGCTACACTTTCTATTACACAGACCCGCTTACAGGGCTACGCCCCTGACTGGCCAGGCTGTGCGCAGATTTATGTGTTATTACTAGACAAATGTGAACTTTTTTTCTGTAGATTTCTCTTTAAATTACTGTGTGAAGTCATTTATGCTGGAGCATAGAATTTTCCTCGTGTCGGCTGCAGTGGAACACAATCCTCCCAAGTCAGTGGAGAAAGCCTAACTAACTAATTCTGTGTGGGCTTGTGGAGGAATCTGTGTCAGAGCCTCCTCACTCCTGTGCCTGCTGCACCAGGAGAGAGCGAGCCTTAAGCTCCGTGCTATTCTGCAGATGATAGCAGGGCTAAACACGTGACTGCAGCTCTTTTTATGTGGACGGTATGTTATTTGAATGCTGAGGAGTTATCTGAAAGATCTTTTTTTTTTTTTTTTTTTTGGTATGAGGAATCGAACCAAAGACCTTGTGCTTGTCAGGCAGGCTGAAAGAAATTTATGAAATCCATGTTGGGTAATGGTTTGGTTCTTTGTGGGGTTTTTTTGCATTTTTATTTTTATACATTCTGGTCACATTTATCCTGAGGAATCTGTACCTGTACATGCTATATTTTGATTCCTTTTTTCCTATTCCCCTACCCTCCTTCAATTTCTCTTCCTTATTTGCAAAATCTTTTTTTCCAGCGCTTTAACAATACCTATGGGAGGGAACATACAATATTTGTCTTTCTGTGTCTGAATTATCTAACTTAATATAACATCTGTCAGTTTACACTTTGTTGAAAAACGAGAGGATATCATCTTTGCAGCTAAGGAACGTCCCACTGTTTATCTCTGTGCCACATTTCTTTATCCACTCACCTACTGGTGGGCATCTGAGTCGACTCCATAGCTTGGCACTTGTGGATACTGCTGCAGTAAAAGTAAGCCTGCTGTTACCGTGTCCTCTAGATTGTCCCTGCGAATGCGAGTGTCCTAACCTTCACAGTTGGAAGTCTGTGTGCTCAGAGTGCATGCAGTCCCAGCCCACTGGGGCAGTTCTGCACCTGTGCAGGAAGACCTTGGGCAGTGATGGGTGTTGGAGGCCTTCTAGTAGTGGAGCCCAGCTGGGCACCGTAGTTAAAGTAGTCCTGAGTCTTGCCTCTCACCACCAGCCTGGGGCATGACTGAGGACTGGTGTCTTTTTACTCCCCCTGCAGCTGAGATCCCCTTGCTGAAGATTCTTACTGTCCACTTCACCATCATCAACCTGACCATAGTTTCACCCTTTCCTTTCAGGCACCCAGCACACTCTGGAAAGTGTGGGCTTGTGAATAATTTAGTTCTGCATCCCCAGAGCACATTGTTCATGGTTAGTTCTTAAAAGATTTAATTCCTAAAAAAAAAAGATTTAATTCTTTTTTTCTTTTTTTCCAGGGTCCCGGTCAGAACATAAGGTGCCCTACCATTCTACTGTTTCTCCAGCATGTCTTGTACTTGTTAGTTATTTTTACATGCTCCCCATTCTGGAACTCTGGAGCCCAAGCTGTCTTTCCTCCTTAGCATCCCAGGTAGTGCGACAAGGGCACAGCTGCTGTACCTATGGCAGTTCATACCACTCACGGGTACAAAGAACTCTGTGCCTGGAATATTCCCTCCGTTCAGCATAACTGAGCATTTGTCAAATGCTTTTAATGCATTGTAAAAATAACAGCATTAAATTTGTAAAAGGAAGGTCAGTGAGATAGTTCAGTGGACTGAAGCCCCTGCTTAGGTAAGCTTAGGCAAGCACAGGGACTGCAGTTGTATCCCAGCACTAAATGCTGTGCCAGGGTGCTGAGCCAGCCAAAGTCAAGGTAAAGTGGTGCATGCCGCAGTCTCAGCACTGGGGAGGCTGAAAGCAGGAGAGGCTATAGCACAAGTCTGAATTGTGTAGTGAGACCCTGCAGCAACCAAATACATTTTTAAAATATATATATAAAAGGAGCAAGATAAAAGCCACTGACAGTTTTTTCATTTTGTGATAATGACAGTTACTATTTTATGTGCTTTTATTATGTACATGTACTTTATAAGCTTTATAACATAAATCCTATATTTTGTGTTGTTCTTCTGTTTGTTTTTTGAGACAGGGTTTCACTTTGTACCCCGTGTTGACCTACAACAACCTTCCTGCCTCAGCCTCCCAAGCGCTGAGACCACACTTGTACCACCACACCCAGCAAAACCTGCAATTTTATTTATTTTTTTTATTTTTATTTATTTATTTATTTATTTTTTGTCTTTTTGAGACAGGGTCTTGCTATGCAGTTGAGGCTGGTCCTGAGCTCACTTTTGTAGCCCAGGCTGGTCTCGAACTTGCACCAATCCTCCTGCCTCAGCCTCCCGAGTGCTGGGATTACAGAAAACCTGCAATTTTAATAATTGTAATAAGCACTTCCCCATTGGTAGACACTCAAAAACATTTTAATTGGCGGATAATAATTCACTTAACTTGTTCTTTTTCTTGCCAGTAGTGCTGCAGTGGATGCGGTTATACATTGTTACATTTCTGATCATTTTAGAATGGATCCCTATATTCTTGTAATACTTTTATTTTTTTATATACTTTTAAATATTGGCACATACTTTTTGGTACAGAGCATGGCACAGTTCTTTTCAGCTGAGATTTATGTGAACATGTAGGCTATCCTATAATGGCATCATTTTACTAAAAGATTATGCTTCTCTCTTTCCTTTATTTATTGTACAAATATTTAGTGCACGCCTGTAATACCAGAACTCAGGAGCCTGAGGCAGAAGGATTGTTGTGATTTCAGGACCAGCCTGTGCTGCAAAGTGAGCTTGAGGCCAGCCTCAACTACACAGCAAGACCATGTCTCAAAAAGACCAAGAAAAAAAAAGTTATACTAAAAGGCACAGTGCTAAATATGAGTATTTTTCCATATCTATATCAGAGGTCACATTACAAGTGTTCACGGGGCTGGGGAGACAGCTCAGGGGCACAAGTAACTGCCTGGCAAGTGCAAGGTCCTGAGTTCGATCCCCAGTTCCGCAACATAAAACAAACAAGTGTTCAGGGTTCATGTGTGTATCCACCATTGCTGACTGGGTCCCTGGGACAGCAGACTCTGCCCCAGGCTGTAGGGCAACAAGTTTGCTTGTGGCAGAGATAACAGTGGCCAACAAGCTCACAGCGTGGTTCCGGGGCACTCATGAGGGCCTCAGCTGGTCTCGGCCTGCTTGCTGCCAGCCTTCAGGAGGCCTGCATGGGTTACATGGCCAGGGACAGGGAGCAGAAGGAGGTACCCGTTCATTCACCTTCATCTCTTGATGTCACTGCCCTTTTCTTCTTCACTCAGACCACACCCTCCTTCTATCTCCTCTTTGTCATCCAGGGACTGAGGAAGAGCCAAGCCCTCTTGCCTAATAGGGGAGGGATGTGACGGTGGCTTGGTGCCTCTCACCAAGCTCAGCTTGCAGCTAAATACCCTCTGGTGTCTCTCAGGGTTTCATGTCCGTGTCTGTACCTACATATATATACACGTTCATATGGAGGGTCTGTGCATATACATATAGATGCATACGTGGGGAAAACCCTAAGTGAGCACTTGACAGTGCCGTGCAGCCTGGAGACGAGGACCTCTGTGGCATGATGACATCCGCATGGGACATGAGCTGGGGATGAGGTTTCCGCCCCATCCACAGCCAGGAGACCAGGCAGGAGGCAGGAAGAGAATACAGGTTCTCTCTTGGCCTGGTTCCCACTCCTAGAAGTACCCAGCTTAGCCTGCAAAGTACCTGAGCCCCCTCTGAATCTCGCTTTGTCCTCCTTGCCCTGTCCTGCCTCAGCCGTAGCCACAGCCCCCCTGCCCCTCCCAGTTCTACCTGGTCCCTGTGGCTGGCCTTCCCTACACCCTACCTGGCTGTGGTTTTCTGTTCCAAGTCTCACAGCCATCTCAGGTCTCATCCTCTAGCGCATGTCTTCATAGCAGTGCACATTCTTGACCCCCGTCCAGCCTGACACTGCTGGCTTGCCCTGCCTCTGCTTTTGTTCCTTCCACTTCCCTGCTCCTGGGTACCTGTGCCTTCTCCTGCCCTCCAGACTTGTCCTCAGGTCTCATGACTTGGGAACCTAAAGCACTTTTCCGGGAGATCTTTCGGAGTCCTTGTTTGTCCAAGCTGCTGATAGCCATCTCGCTGTCTCAGCCCAGGCCTGCAACAGTCTGGGATGCCTCACTGCCTACAGCTTACCATTCTCATTGCTGAGATGAATACCCAGCACCCACAGTTAGAGGAAAAGTTGATTTGACTCGCACTTTGTAGAGGTTTCCAGCCATAGTGTGCTGGCTCCACGGCAGGGTGGTACAGCAGAGGAGCATCACAGAGGAGAGATGTCCATGGCAAAGCTGGGCAGGCAGGCGGCAAGTGGCAAGTGACAATAGCAGTTTCTCTCTGCCCCTCTGTAGTCTGTCTAGCTACCCACGCTTAGGGTGGTGGCACTCACACCCAGAACTATGCCAAAGCAATCCCTGGACTAATTAATACAGGAATCACACACCCTTACCGTAGCATCACCTGCTCCAAATCCACTCCAGATCCAGCCACGTCCAGAAAGCCTGTCTCCCGCAACTGCATGGGGCTCCGAGGGAACATCTGGATGCAGGCCATAGCAGTACTTGTCCTGGAGGTCCTTAACAGCATGTTACACTAGAACAGTAGTACAGCTGCTTTGGGGAGCTGTTTTAGGACAGCCGTTCAGTGCCGGCCCGTTTCTCAGAGGGAGTGTGAGTGTTGCCCTCCGTCCTTCCTGCACACAGGCATGCACTCTATTTGCTTCCTTCACATCCAGCCAGCTCAGTCCCTGCCTGCCCATCACCATCCAGTCACCTGGCTCCTGCGCTTTGAGGAGCGAAGACCTCTTCCCTGGACCTCTGGAAGCGGGCTGCGCAGTCTCCCTCCTGCTAGCAAAGGCCCCACTGCCACCTTTCTCTTCAAGGAGCTGCAGCCCTTGGATTTGATTGTGGCTGTCCAAGGGGGAATTTTGCCTTTCAAGCTTCTCCATATATTTCAGTAGGTTTTCAGAGTGCTTTGTATTGAGTAGGTATAACTTAATTTTAAAATCTTCTGTGTCTGAAGTGTGATTTTAAAAGGTTATGAGGAGCACCCGGTCGTGGTGGCACACACCTGTAATCCCGGCACTTGGAGGCTGAGGCAGGAGGATCACTGTGAGTTGGAGACCAGCCTGGGCTATAAAAGTGAGCTCAAGGCCATCTTGAACTGCATAGCGAGACCCCGTCTCAAAGAAGACATAAATAAATAAATAAATAAATAAATAAATAAATAAATAAATAAATAAATAAGGTTATGAGGAGACGATCTAAAACTAAATTTAATCCCACTTGGCACAGTTCAGTCAGTCAGCTGTTCAGTTTGTTTCAGCTCTTTTTATTAGTGCCTGTTGACCATACAGCTTATGGGTTTCACATTGGCAGGTTCATGCATGCAAACATTCACTTATATTCACCTGCCCACACCCCGCCTGTTCTCCTGAGGTTTCACACTTGGGGTGTGCAGTGAATAGACCTGGTCCTAGCCGCCCTGCCCTGCCCTACCCTCACACCTGCCCTCCCGTTATCCCCTTCTACCTTCTTTTATTGTTAAAATATTTTTTATTATTTATTTGTTGTCTTTTTGAGACAGGGTCTTGCTGTGTAGTTCAGGCTGACCTTGAGCTCACTTTTGTAGCCCAGGCTGGTCTCGAATTCACACCGATCCTCCTACCTCAGCTTCCCAAGTGCTGGGATTACAGGTGTGCACCATCTTACCCAGCTCTCCCTTCTACTTTCTGGTCTTCTTTTTTAGCTGCCACACAGGTGGAGGACTAAGCAATACTTGTCTTTCTGAATCTGGCTTATTTTGCTCAGTATGATCGCCACATCCATTTTCCTACAAATGGCAAGGTTTTGGTTTTTTATGGCTGAATAATATTCCATTATATTTATATGCCACAGTGTAATGAGCAGGGTTTATTTTTTTGTGTTTTTTTTATTTTTTTTTTCTTGTTTCAGAACCTTTATTTGTTTATTCACTCATTTTTATGGCCAGCTCAGCCTGCCCTGAGGGCAGGGCTGGCATAGCATGTGGTGCCGGGGATCGAACCAAGGTCCCTGAAGCCACCCAAGCTTTCCCAAGCAGGCGCTTTAGACCACTGAGCCATCCCACCAGGCCCCTATTTTTTGTTGTTTTGATACTAGGAATTAAACTCAGGACCTGGCGCTTGCCAGGCAGGTGCTGTACCACTCGAGCTATTTCTCCAGCCCCAAGCAGCTGTTTTTAGAGATTGTCAGCTTCTAAGGCTAAACCCCAAGAAAGTGTAAACAAGCTTAAAAGATCATCCAAGTGTGGCAGCATATTCCTATAATCTCAGTACTCAGGAGGCTGAGGCAGGAGGGCTGCTGTGAGTTCAAGGCCTGCGTGGGCTACATAGTGAATGCAAGGCTAGTCTGAACTACATGGTCTCCAAAAAAAAGTCTCCAGAAATATACTTAATTTGTAGAGGAGTAGAGCTGTCAAAAGACCAAAGAAGTAGTCTTTTAGGGCCCAGCAGGATGGCTCAGTGGTCTAAAGCGCCTGCTTAGGAAAACTTGGATGGCTGCAGGGACTGCGGTTCGATCCCCAGCACCACATGCTGCTCCAGCCCTGCCCTCAGGGCAGGCTGAGCCGGCCATAAAAATAAACAAACAAACAAAAGTTCTGAAACAAGAAAAAAAAATAAAATAAAATCCTAAAAAAAGTGAGCCGGGCCTGGTGGCACACGCCTGTAATCCCTGCACTTGGGAGGCTGAGGCAGGAGGATTGGTGCAAGTTCGAGACCAGCCTGGACTACAAAAATGAGCTCAAGGCCAGCCTGAACTTCATATCAAGACCCTGTCTCAGGGGCTGGGGAGATAGCTCCGAGGCACAAGTGCCTGCTGGGCAAGTGCAAGGTCGTGAGTTCGAACCCTGGTCCCACAAAAAAAAAAAAAAAAA
>PVJA010025627.1:0-20186 GCA_004027025.1 Myocastor coypus
TTGACAAATCCTCTATCATCTCTCTCACCTAATTTGTCTCCTTGTCCGTTTATAATTTTCTTTTTATTTGAATTCACATTCATCTTTTTGCGCTTTGTTTTCTTCTTCTTGAAACAAGTGTTAACTTCCCATACTTTTAAAGGATCTGACCATGGGAGTTTTCCAGCCAAGTCTTCAAAATCTTTCAGAGCTTCTTCCTACAAAAAAAAAAAAAAAAAAAAAAAAATAGTGAAACCCATCTATTTCTCATTACTTTCTTTCTCATAGTGGCTCACTATGTAGCTCAGGCTGGCTCCAAACTTGCCACGGTTCTCTTCCCTTTAGCCATCTGCATGTTGGGTTTGGACAGATAGATGCCACCATTCCCCAGTAACATATACTACCACTTTGCTTACACAGTCATCTTTTTTTTTGGAAGGTGAGAAGTGGGTATAAAGCAAAAATGAAAAAAAAAATGCCTTTAGTTAACAAAATTAAGATTTCAATGATAAATTAGGATACACACATTAAACCGATAGACTGTAACAGCTGGGCAAGATGGTACATGCTTGTGATGCCAGCACTTGCACTCAGGAGGATTGCTGTGAGTTCAAGGCCAGCCAGGGCTACAAGGTGAGATCCTGTCTCAAAAATATAAATAAAACTTTTAATAAAAACTATAAATAACTTCCTTTTTCAGTACTGACAATTAAACCCAGGGCCTCTACACAGAAACATATCCCCAACCATTTTTGTATGTTGAGGGAGGGTCTTGCTAGGTTGCTTGGGCTAGGCTTGAACTTCTGATCTTTTTTTTTTTTTTTTTTTTTCAGAACTTTTGTTTATTTTTATGGCTGGATCAGCCTGCCCTGAGGGCAGGGCTGGCACAGCATGTGGTGCCAGGGATTGAACCGCGGTCCCTGCAGCTGCCTAAGCTTTCCTAAACAGGCGCTTTAGACCACTGAGCCATCCTGCCAGGCCCCGAACTTCTGATCTTTCTGCCCTGGCCTCCAACAGTGCTGTGGTTATAAAGCATATACCTCCATGCCCAGTTTAATTAAAATTTAAACCATGAGATGCTACTTCCATAAAGGGGATGTAGGTGAATAAAAGGGAAGAGAAAAGAGTGCAACTTAAAACTCACTTTTTTGGGGGTGAAAATTCTGTTTAATTTCTTGTTCTCCCTTCTATCCCATTGCTTGATATAAAAGAGGGACACTATGTCATGTTACATATTAACTACTTCAAAAAGATAACTTTTTAAAGGCAAAAATCTTAAGCAGTTAAAAATCTCTATTGATTCTTATCCTCTACAAATAAAAATTCTTTGATGCCCCTCTTCTGCTAAGCCCTTGAGTAACTTCCTAAAGCACCAGTCTGACTCCTATTCTCTTATATATTTCAGGGCCAGTTTTTCCATTCCTCCTTTACCTCTACTCCAAAGGTACTTACTTTCCACTCTGCACTGCAAACCTCTTCCTCACTATTTAACAGTACATCTTTCAAGAAGCCTGCTTTACTGAATGTCCTTTCAAGTCATTTTCCTATTTGATTCCTTGCTGTGTTTAGGTTATTACGTTTATGCACTGTTCACCATCAAGGCTTTTCCCAGAATGTAGGTGTATGACCTCTGCTATGAACCACATACCTAGAATAGTATTGGCATGTGGTCATAAAAAGTAGTCAATAAAAAGCTGCTGGATAAATAATATGTGATTGAACATTAAAATGTGAAGTACAGGGCCGGGCAGGATGGCTTAGTGGTCTAAAGTGCCTGCAGACGGCTGCAGGGACTGTGGTTCAATCCCTGGCACCACATGCTGTGCCAGCCCTGCCCTCAGGACAGGCTGAGCTGGCCATAAAAATAAATAAACAAACAAACAGAAGTTCTGAAACAGGGGCCCTGCGGGATGGCTCAGTGGTCTAAAGCGCCTGCTTGGGAAAGCTTGGGCGGCTTCAGGGACTGCGGTTTGATCCCCAGCACCACATGCTGTGCCAGCCCTGCCCTTGGGGTGGGCTGAGCCTGCCATAAAAAATGAGTGAATAAGCAAACAAAGGTTCTGAAACAAGGGGGGAAAAAAAAAAAAGTTCTGAAACAAGAAAAATAAAATAAAGTAAAATAAAACACATGTGAAGCACAGCTGGGTGTGGTGGCACACGCCTGTAATCCCAGCACTTGGCAGGCTGAGGCAGGAGGATCAGTGTGAGCTGGAGACCAGCCTGAACTACAAAAATGAGCTCAAGGCCAACCTGAACTATATAGTGAGACCCTGTCTCAAAATAAAATAAAATAAAATAAAATAGTAAAATAAAATAATAAAATAAAATAAAATAAAAGTGAAGCTCAATGGACTAAGCACATGCTTAATCAAGCCAAGGGCCCAAGATTCAATCGCTGGTATCACAAGACACACCAGCCACACCTCTACTAACATTGGGTGTGTAGTGTACACCTATAATCCTAGTGCTGGGGAAGCTGAAAACAGCAGGATCACTACAAGTTTGAGCTTGGGTAGAAATATCCTATACCAAATACATAATTTAAAAAAAAAAAGTTAAAATAGGGAAATATAGAGCAATAGAGCAGCCACTAGCTACATGTAGTTTTTTAGGTTTAAATCATTTCAAATTACAGAAAATTAAACAGTTCCTCTGTCACTTTAGCCATACTTCACCCACTCCCACTTTTTGGTTGGTAGACTGGATGAGTATATATAAGACATTTCTATCAGAGTTCTACTACACACAGCACCAGTACTGGCTATATTACTAAATAATGAAGCGAAAAGAGCTCAGTGGTAACTGATGCTACGGAGACCTGGCAGTGAGAGTGGAGGCTGTGCTACTGCTGAATCCTACAAAGAAAGCATCAAAATTCAGGGTTAGCAAATTTAATTCCAATTTACAAATAGCTTTCCTATAAAGGGCCTGTAGAGAAGCTGGTTGAAACAGTGGAACACTGACCCACCTGCCTGTCCCTCTTTCCCTTCCTCCCCTCTCACCTTTTTCAAATGTGTTTGAAAAGAAAAATACAACAGAAATGCCAACTCTTGACGAGAGTATTTGTAACCAGGAACTACAATAAGAATTTTCAAGTGAACTGAAGGTCAAACAGAAGTGCCGGATGAAACAGAGAAAAGACCTGCATATTTGGAACAAAGGATAAAGCACCTCTACAAAGCAGGTAGCAAAGATAGGTATGGTGGCACATGCCTATCACTCCAACACCCAGGAGGCTGAGACAGGAGGACTGATGCTAGTGAGGTCTCAAAAAAAAGAAGAGAAAAAAAGAAAAAAAAAAATGCAGGTAGCAAGTAAGTTTTACTTAGACCACCACCCAAATCATAAAAGAAAGCATCACTGGCTGAGGAGATAGTGGTCTGAGCACCTGCCTACCAAGTGTAAGGACCCAGGTGCAATCCCCCGTGCTGCCATGCTAGCCCTCATGGCCAGCCACTGAAACCAGGCGTGGTGGTGCACACACCTATAATCCCAGTGCTGGGGAGGCTGAGACAGGAGAATCACTGAGTCCAAGTTGCATAGTGTGAGGTGTATGAAATACATAAAATGAAAAAAAGAATAGTTGCCGTGTGTGGTGGTACACACCTTAATTCCAGTACTTGGGAGGCTGCGGCAGGAAGATCACTGCAAGTTCAAGGCTAACCTAGGCTACAAATTGAGTTCAAGTTCAGCCTGAACTACATAATGAGATGCTGTCTCACAAAGACAAAAAATAGAAATAAAAATAAAATAAAGAGCCAGAAGTGATGAGGCATGCGTATAATCCCTACCATCTAGGCAGCCATGGTGAGATAGTTCAGTGGCATTAGTGTGTGCCTGACAAGCACAAGGTCCCAATCTTGATCCCTGTATTAAAAAAAAAATCCCAGCACTTGGAAGGGTGAAGTAGGATGAGTAGTGAGTTGAGCCTGGGCTACATAGTGAAGTCTAGACCAGCCTGAACCACATAGGAAGATACTGTTTCAAAAACAGCAACAAAACCCCAAAAATAAGTAAGAGGAAGCATAAACATGAACTCAAAACATGATATAAAAGCAGAAAATGAGTTGAGCCCTAAAAATAGGTAGAATAGGAATCTGTAAAGTTCAAATAAAATATGCACTAAAAAAATTAAACCAATGCAGACAACAATGAAATCAGCTTGCATAAGACACTTCCAAAAGCATAGCAAAGAATGTGGAGCAACACAAAGCAGAGTAACAATGAACAAAACAGTTAAAAAAGATCAGCAGGGGCTGGGGAGATAGCTCCATGGAACAGGTGCCTGCCTGGCAAGTGCAAGGTCATGAGTTTGAACCTTGGTCCCGCAAAAAAAAAAAAAAAAAAAAAAGGCATAAAAAAGGATCAGCAAGCAGGTCAGGGATTTAGCTTAGTGGCATAGCACCTGCCTAACAAGCATGAGGTCCTGAGTGTGATTCCTGGAATGAAAAACGATCAAGAGAGAAATAATAAGTACGAAAAATAGTCAACAGGTGTATATCTGTAATTCCTCCACTCTGGGAGGTAGAGGCAGAGGGTTATAAGTTCAAGTCTAGCCCAGGCAAGTTGGCAATATATTGAGACTCTATTATCAAAATAGCAATAAAAAAATTAAAAAGGGCTAAGATGTAGCTCTAGATTCAATCCCTAGTCACACACCCACATACACAGGAAAGGTCAAAAGAGATCCCACATATGTACAGCCAGTTTCCCTAAGTGGATCTAACATTTTTAAAATTCCTTGTCAAAGAAGTAAATTTTCCATGTAAGTGCTGACGTCCTAAAAAGGAATTAACAATGAAAATTTTTACCAAGCTGATTATATTTCAAAGATTAAAAAAAAAAAAAAAATCATTTGCTCACCAAGCAAAAACATCAAGAAACCAACAAAACAGGGGAAAAAAATAGGATGACTTCAGTTTTCCATGACAGTATCTAATGATAGAAGAATATGAACAGGCTACAATATTCTTGAAAAAGGCAAGCAATTTCAAATTATGCACCCAACTCATTAACCAAATATAAAGATGAAAGACAGCCATAAATAAAAAAAACTTGATGATCAACAGAATGAAACCTAGAGGCAAATGTTTTAAAAAGAGATTTTTTGAAACATAGGACATGTGGCAATTTTAGTTCATGAAATCATGAGATTAACAATTTTTCATGGTCAGGCACTGAAAGTTCCTTTTTGCAAACCAAAATTATTGTAAGCTTTGCTGTTCTTCTGGGACTTCAGCCAAAAACCTTTTCTGTAGTTACTTACAAGGAAACTCAGAAAAGCTAGTTCAACTAGAATCATGCCAAGATCGAATTTATTTCTTGGGAGCCAAATGGCCCAGAATTCAAATTTTAGAATGGAAAAAATGCAAGAGTTTAAGAATATATTAATAATGCCTGCAAGTTACACAATTTAAGATGGAAAGTTCTCTTTTAAATATGTTAGTATTTATTCATATACAGAATTAAAATTTCAAATTTCTTAGCAACCAAAAAGTTAAAATAATTGCACGTTATCTGCAAGTTTTATAGGTTATGATTCAGTTGGCAATGGCTATCATGAAAGGGGTTATAATACTAGTGTTGAAAATTACATTTACAACTAACAAAATTCTTAGCTGTTTTCAGTAATTAATCTTTTCAGGTCTGGTCCTTTTTTTTTTCTAGGCTGTGGGTTCATATTATTGTGACTTCTTATTTGATGGTACTGAAAACTGAACCAAAGGCTTTGGACATGCTAAGCAAGTACTCTACCAACAGACCTTTTTAACTTTACTTTGCAATAGGGTCTAAGTTGCCCAGGCTGGCCTCTCACAGACAAATGGTATTAGCTGGGTATCATTATGCCCTGACATTTTGACTGGTTTTTGAATAATGATTTAGATGTGTCAAGCTGTAGGAAATAAAAACTAGAGATGAGGCAGTATATCATATTGTTTTGAGAAAGATTTCTATGATGGGCAGTAATGTTGGTAGAAGTTTTTATGCGTTTGACTCTATAAACCTAAGAAGAAATATGGGAAAAAATCTAAAGCTTTATTGTAATGTATTTTCAGTCTTCCACTTGAGCAGCAGTTGAATATTTAGGACTAAAATGTTAAAAACACATTAGGGAAAAAGCTGTTACTCTAACAACTGAAGGTATTTACATATGACTTTGGCTTTTTTTTTTTTTTTTTTCCCCTTTTGTCTGCCTTTGAGACAGTGTCTCACTGTGTAGTTGAGGCTCGTCTTGAACTCACAGCAATCTTCCTATCTCAGTCTCCTGAGTACTGGGATTACAGTTATGTACCACAATGCCTGACTGGCTTTATTTTAAAAATGAAGTTAGGGGGCCAGGGAGACAGCTTGATGGTTTAAGCATCTGTGTGGCAAGCACAAGGATCTGTGAGTGTGATCCCCAGTACTGGATGCTGTGCTGGCACACCTGTAATCCCAGTGCTGGGGAGGCTGAGACAGGAGAGCTGTGAGTCTAAGCTGAATAGCAAGACCCTGTATCAAATAAATAAGCAGATAAAAGATTTTTAAAAATAAAAATGAAGTTAGGAAAACAGAGTCAAAGCAGAATGAAGCTTTACCTGTAATGAAGCATTACCTGTAAATGACACAAGCTATCATTTGTTTAGTTCATATTCTAGCTCTAATTTGGAAATTTATCTACATATTAGCAAAGCTGATCTGATGTTTATATGTTTTGTAAGCAAGTCAAACGGCATTCTTATAAATGTCCATTTTCCAATATTAATTATTTGAAAAAAAATTTCTTCTCTTGGTTTTTTTAAAGCAGGGTCTTACTCTGTTGTTCAGGCTAACCCTGAACTCACTGTGTAGCCCAGGCTGGCCTTGAACTCGATGCAAATCTGTCTCAGTCTTCCAAGCACTAACCAACACACCTAGTTCTTTCCAATACTGAATTTAAAAAACAATGTTTGGGATGGACTGTCAACAAATCCCTGATTTTACTATAAAAGCCTGTCAGAATTTAAGAATAAGTAGGAGTGTAACTCAATAGTTAAGCCTGCACTTAGAACATTTAAGGCTCTGGGGTTCCATCCCCAGCACTGCTACTGCAATGGTACACAAAATGACAAGCAAACTCTGAGGAGAAATAACTTCCCTATGGAAGATAACTAAAAATCAGCTATCACGTCTGGGTTAGCTCACCTTTGTTTTTTTGAACTGGAAATCTTTAAACTCCTCAACAACCACAAATAAGTTATCAACTGACCTCAGACAATGAACCTGTAAAGAAAGAAATATTAGGACAGATTTCTGAAAAAACTGCTGAGTAACAGATATATCAATGATTAAGTATTTTAAAATTTATTTACAATGGTATCAAAGCATCTATTGTCTATATTTTGTGTATTTAAAGTTCTCATCCCCTGGGGCCTGGCAGGATGGCTCAGTGATCTAAAGCACCTGCAGGCAGCTGCAGGAATCATGGTTTGATCCCCAGCACCACATGCTGCGCCAGCCCTGCCCTCAGGGCAGGCTGAGCTGGCCATAAAAATAAACAAACAGAAGTTCTGAAACAAGAAAATAAATAAATAAAATTAAAAAAAAAATAAAGTTCTCATCCCCTTTTTTTTCATCTTTTTAGTTCCCCATGAGGTACTTTTCTCTAGAGAAAGAAGACACACTGAAGGACTGAAGCCAAAAGTGTTATATAGGCAACATGGGTTTTAAGCACAGGAAAATGGAAGATAATCAAGCAGCTCTTTATTGTATTTTCCTCATGGCTCTCTATGGTACACAAAATACCACTAACAGCTAAGAGTGATAGTAGCCGAGAGCATGATTTTGAGCTCCTGCCTGTTATAACTAGCTGAGTACAAATTACTTACTCTTCCTAAGATAATGATTAATGAGGATAATAATGTCTATAATCATGAAGCTGTTCAAGGTATTAACTAAAATGTTACATGTAAAGTAACTGTATACCATTTTGTCCCACAAATATTTCCTAGATGCCTACTATATGCCAGAAGCTCAGTTTTTTTTTTTTTTTTTTTTAATCATTTATTTATTTGGTACAAGGTCTTGCTATGCTAAAAAAAGCTCAGACTCATAGTGATCCCTCTGTCTCAGCTTTCCTAGTGCTGGGATTTTGGTATGCATCACCACACCTGGTTTCATGGTCAGTATGGCACACCTGGGGCTCTAGGGCTGGTGCAACATGTGGTACCAGGGACAGAACCCAGGTCCTTGTACCTGCCAGACAGGAATTTAAGACAGTTGAGGTATCTCTCCAACCCCAGAAACTAAAAGTTTTAACATACAGATGAAAAAAAATCCAAACACAAGCTGGGCACGGTGACACACACCAGTAATCCCAGCACTCCAGAGGTTGAGGCAGGAGCATCACTATAAATTTGAGACTCAAAATACAAATAGACATACGAAAAAGAATAGAAAAATGAAACCTGGGATACATATAGAATTCAAGACCAGCCTGGAATATGAGAGACTCTGTCTGAAAAACAAGCAGAAAAAAACCCAGACACTCTCCATGCCCATGTACTGTTTATATGATAATCAGATATACCTTAGCTTTTGTTTTAGTGGGATGGTAATTTGCTAACTTTCACTCTTCACCTATAGTTAATTCCTAATTACAATATGAATGCCTGCACAAATCAGAAGAAAACTTATGCTTCTGTACTTTACTAAAATCTAAACTTTAGCTAGAAACTGAGGTAAATAAAAGAAGCACAGCACATACTCAGAATTTCTTCATAAGTCACATAGAACTCAGGTGAATTCAATCAGAAAATGCTACAATTATTAATACAGTACACTAAGTTAAACATGTTTATAATACATATAGAGACTATGGTATACAAAAAATACAGTCAAACTTCCCTAACAGAACGCAGCAGAAAATACAATATTTTAAAATCATTATATAGACTCCAGAGCTGCCTATAAACTAGAAAAAAAAAGCGTATGACTTAGAAAACTTTTAAATAGTGATTCATTCAAACCTGTGCCAGACTTTCCACCGAAATGTCAAAATATATTTTGCCCCGGTCTTTGCTGATTTTGCAAGATGACCCCAATTTCTCTCTGATTTCATCTGCAGCTGTTTCCTCAAAGCCAGTAGGGACAGTGGCTCCAATAGTGACGTGAAGATGCTCAGACTCATCTTTGCTGTCACTTTCTTCTGTCACTGGTATAGATCTCTGGTTCTCCTGAAGGTTAACATCCAAGAGTTGGGTAGTAGCTTCTTTAACGTCAGACATTTTGGTGATGTTTCCAAGATCCCTAATAAAGTTCCTTTAAAGGCAGTACACAAATGAAAAAGAAATAAAAGTTCAGGTATTTTCATCTCATATTTCAATTATAATGAAAACACCTGTTTTGGAAATCAGCAACAACACAACCAATATAACACAACCAATATAATATTTAAGTTATAGTTGCATAGTTCCAAGCCAATAATCAAAACTTGTTAATAACATATCTACTTTCCAGTTTGGTAGGGCGGCACCCATAATCCCAGTGTCTTAGGCGGCTCAATTAGATAGCAATACTACCGGCAGTCAGACAGGACTGGGCCCTCAAGGAGACAACACAAAAGAGATGACACTACTGCTGTGGGCTAGACAGACCTCAAGACCAAAGATCAAACAAGTGCATACTTCTCTAAAGATAAGCATAGGGATTGATAATCACTTTGAGGCAGTCAGAAAGTCACTAATCCAACCTCTATAGAATAAACCCCAGTTCTATATTCACACCCACTTGCTACCTGACTCGCTTTCCATTTAGTCCTGGATTTAATTTTACCTGAGCACTTGTGCTTATAATTGTATTGGCTGACCATAGTTCTGTCCCACCTCATGTACAAGTTCCCACGTTTTACACCTTAGACCCAACTCACTTCATGGTTTGGCTGTAAAAAAATCCCTAGAAAGGGCAGGTTCCTGGGCAATGCGCTCAGATCACCCTCAGGGGATCCAGGGCAGGAACTTTCTTTTCACCAATAAATACATTCTGCTCTAGACATCTGTTTGTTCCTAAAACTCATCAGTTTTAGAGAACACAAACCCATCCCAAGCATTTGGTTGGGAGTTTCATTCTCCTGTATCACCAGCACTCCGGGAAGCTGAGGCAGGAGGATCATAAATACAAGCTCAACCTGCGCAATTCAGTCACTTTGGGAAAATTTGCCTCACAAAAATAAGAGGTAAGTTATTGTTCTTTATCTGAGGTGAGGGGCGTTAACAGTGACCACCAGATTTTCAAAAAGTTTGTAAATCAAAACAACTGAAGGAGTAATTACACCATTCTTGGCTGTGCCAAGGTCAGGCGACAGTGTTTAAGCTTACCAAGTTATCGCCCTTCGCACGCTATCCTCGTGCAAGTCATTTCCGCTTTAGAGGTGGACTGCGGAAGGACATCCCGCCCAAGGTTGCTAATTTATCAGTGGCGCTGACCGGAACAGAACTCACGTCTCTTTGTTCCACCCGGCGGGGGTTAGCGGGCACAAGACTCTTGTGGAGCAGGGAAGGCCTGGGAGAGGCGAGATGGCTCCGCGGGAGCCAAAGTGAAGTTCTACTCAGGGCAGGTCACAGACGAAGGCAGGCCCTTCCTCCCTCCCAGCCACCCTCCGCCAATCCCTCTAGCTGCCCGCTTACCGTCACCATCACAGACGCTTAAGGGGCTAGCACCTTGCCTTCCCGAGTCTTCAAGCCACGCCGTCGTAGCCGCTAGTCAGTACCGGAAGCGGAAGTAAGACCCCGGGCTCACGGTAACTACGTCCGAGGTGCCACGCGAGACGAGATTCTAGGAGGGAGCAGGCGCAGAAGGCTGCGCGGGTCCTGGCTCGAGGGTGTGTAGTGTAAACTCAGCCGATGGGGGCGTTGTTGAGTACTTAGTAATTACTATTTGTGGACTCCTTAGTGGCGCCCGGCCCTGGGTAAGCATTTCATATGGGCCGTCTCACTTATTACAATAATTATGAAGTGGTGTGGGCTGATTCCCGTTTTTAAAGGTGGAGAAACTGAATCTGAGATTATTATTATTATTATTTATTTATTTATTTATTTATTTATTTATTGTTTTTGTGGGACCAGGGTTCGAACTCACGACCTTGCACTTGCCCAGCAGGCACTTGTGCCTCGGAGCTATCTCCCCAGCCCCTGAATCTGAGATTTTTAAATAAATTATTGCATGTGATTTTTTTTTTACTGGGAAAGCATAATATTGATTCTAATATTTTTTTTAAATATCAGAAAAATATATAAGTATTTTAAAATAGAAAATTAAATATTTCAGAACATCACATCATGAATGCTATTTTGCCTAGTTTTGATGCTATGACCTATAGGACAGAATAAAGTCTTAAGAAGTGAAGAAGTCAGAATCAAATAATTTCTGTGGAAATGAACTCCTGAGAAGCCTAGGAAAGCTGGACTTAGACCATGATTTCTGAGAGAGATACACTTACTGGATAGCTGAGGTTTTGTGACAATAGCTTGAACCATTGCAACTACTACATTGAACTAAAATAAAAGGCTTCATACTTAAAAATCATATGTTTATCATTAACATTAAAATAATTGGCTTTCAAAATTACAGTTCATAAGATGTGTATTACTATGGAATAGGTCAATAAAGCTTTGGGAAAACTAACTTAGGCAGAGATACTCTGGTTTTCTACTTACTCAGTTTTTTTTTTTTTTTACATTGGCATTTTATTTTTTAAAAAATATTTTATTTTATTGATTTATTTATTTTGGTATAGGGAATCAAACTCAGGAGCTCCCGCTTGCCAGGCAGGTGCTGCGCCACTGAACTGTATCTCTGGCTTCTCATTCAGTGTAAGTGTCCCTCCTTCACCTAACGAGTAAAATGTGATAAAAAAAAAATACTAGTCAATTCAGAGGTGGTACATTCCTAATAATTGATACAATGCATATTGTTGTCCTCTGTAGTTATACAGAGCACAGGATGAAGACATGATAATTTTTCTAATCATTGTTGGTACAAAAAAATTTCTTCTCATTGAACTAAGAGAAAGTAGTTGTATGCATAGTACAGTATTCCGTAATTGCAATGGATTATTGGCAGAACTGGCAACGTCGGAAGCTATTGTTTAAGCCTTTTACAACTGAGTATACTGACCTAGCTTTATGTTTTATTACTCATGGTTAAACTTTTCTGCTGGGTGGTTAAGGGCAAGGTAAAGCAAGACCTGTATAACAAAATATGTAACTTTTATATCTGCCAAGGTAAGTCAAATCCCCCTAGGATTTACTTTGAAACCATGTACAGTGCTTTGTAGAACTGTTGTCAGTGTCAGCTGTCTGGATGAGTCATGGCCATTGCTTGACCAGTTTGCTGTCTGTGAAAGCCTGAGAGAATGTTTTCTCTCTAGGCAACTCTCCTTAGGTACACTATACATTGCCAAACCCTTTCCTGTGGTCCCATGATCTCCTTGAACAGAAAATTTGGGAAACCATTGAGTTATAGAATGTTATAGCACAGGTTCTCCTATGTCTTGAGTCCTCACTGACCTTGAAGGGTGAGGGGCAAAATATTGGCAGTCCTTGTAGCCCTTCTTTTTTCTAGTTTTTGGTCTGTAAACTTACATTCTTCACCCTCCAGAAGAGAAACTTCGTGATAATATTACTCTATAACATAGGTCCTTGAGCTTAACAGCACTATCTTTCTGAATATCAAACATCTTACACCTAATTTGGAATTGGTATTTTCCATCAATCTCGATATTCTAATAAATCCCTATATAATGTAATAAAAGCAGTTATACATTTTTACACAGACATTTAGAAATCTGAGTATATACAAAATTGTAGCTGGTTAATCCTATAGCACTTTTCCTAGTCTCTTACTCTCATTTAATACCTTTTTTTGTTTCCTTGTAAACCAATCATTTATGTGAGAGAGAGTATAACAGTAAGTGAAATTACATTAGAAGCAGCAGAAATCTACAAGCCAAGAATGACAAGCATTCCAAGCATAATTTTAGTGTTATCCATTGCTATGCTCAGTGTAAAAAATATTTTGGTGGTTCTTAGGACCATTGTCTAACTCATCCTGTGTATATAAGTGCATGGTTTTCCTCCTCCCATGTGTCCTATCTTTTCTGTTTGTAGTCACTTTGTTATTTAATGCTTAAGTCCTTGGTTTCCATTCAGCTGTGTTGTTCCTTTCCATTTTTATTTCTTCTTTTGAGTTCTTACACTAGGAGGAATACATGGTATTTACACATGTAGGTCTGGTTTATTCCACTTATGCGTATATGTTCAAGATACATCCACTTATAGGGGGACCACCCTCTTGGAACCCTGCTCTTGTTCCTCTCTTGGACAGGAGCTTTCTTTCCCCTAATAAATCTATTGTGCTCATGAAAAAAAGATACATCACTTATATATGAAGTCTTCTAGTTTATCATTTGTTATAGCTGAGTAATATTCCATTGTATAAAATACCACATTTTTTTCAACCATTCTTCAGATGATGGTCATTTTGGTTGTTTCCAAGATTTGGCTATCACAAATTGTGCTGCTATGAACATAGGTGCACAGATATCACTATGATATAATGTTTTCAGTTCTTCTCGAAAATTCCCAGTAGGGGAACAACTGGATTGAATGGGATTTCCAGTTCTAGGTTTTTTTTTTTTGCCTTTTTGAGACAGGGTCTCCCTATGCAATTCAGGCTGGCCTTGAGCTCACTTTTGTAGCCCAGGCTGGTCTCGAACTCGCACTGATCCTCCTGCCTTAGCCTCCCAAGTGCTGGGATTACAGGTGTGAGCCACCACACCTGGCATCCAGTTCTAGTTTTTTAAAGGAGTCTCTGCACTACTTTCCATCATGGTTGCACCAGTCTGCATTCCCACCAGGAGTGGCAAAGTGTTCCTTTTTCCCTACAGCCTCTCCAGCTTTTATTGTTGGTTGATTTCTTTATGATAGCCATTCTTTCTGGGGTGAGATGGTATCTAAGTGTGGTTTTAATTTCAATTTCATGAGTGGCTAATGATGTGGGACATTTCTTCATGTATTTATAGGCTTGTTGAATTTCTTTCTCTGAGAAGTGTGTGTGCATCTCAGATTCCCATTTCTGGATTGGGTATTCGAATTTTGGAACCCTAATGGTTTTTAGTTCTTCATAAATTCTAGATAGAAGACCTTTGTCTGAATACTTCTTAGTTAAATTTTTTTTCAAATTTTGTGGATTGTCTTTTCACTCTGTTGGTAATTTATTTTGGTGTGCAAAAACTTCTCAGCCAGAGGAGGGCCCAGTTATTGATTCTTTCAAGTGTTAAAGGTGCAGTTTGATTTTTGTCCATGAACTCTTTGGCTACCCTGATGTCTTCAGGATTTCCTCCCACTTTCTCTTCCAGGAGATTTAGTGTTTCTCTTCTAATATTTAGAACTTTAATTCATTTTGACTTTAGTTTAGTGCATGGTGATAGACCTGGGTCAAGTTTTAGTTTTGAGCATGTAGACAGCCAGTTCTTCCAGCACCATTTGTTAAAGAGGCTATCTTTCTTCCAATGAACATGTTTGGCGCCTTTGTCTAAGATAAGGTGGCTGAGTGTGTTTGTGTTTGCTTCTGCATCTTCTAATCTATTCCATTGATCCACAGGTCTTTTTTTTTTTTTTTTTTTTTTGCCAATACCATGCTGATTTTGTCATGGTTGCTCTGTAGGAATTGTAATGCCTCTTGCCTTATCATTGTTGCTCAGGATTGTCTTTACAACTCTAGGTCTTTTCTGGTTCCAAATAAATTTTAGGAATGATTTCCCCAGGTCTGTGAGGTATATTGATGGTATTTTGATAGGGATTGCATTAAATCTATATAACAATTTAGGGAGTATGGCCAGCTTCACAATGTTGGTTCTTCCTATCCATGAACTGGAAATATCTTTCCATTTTCTGAAATCCTCTAGGATCTCTTTTTTCAGAGTGCTGTAATTTTCATCAAATAGATCTTTTACTTCTTTAGGTAGGTTAATTCCTATTTCATTTCTTTTGGTGCTATTGTAAAAGGTATTGTTTCTCTAATTTCTCTCTCAGTGTGTTTGTTATCTGTGCAGAGGAATGTTATTGACTTTTTGTTATGGTTCATGTCTAGTTGTTCCCCCAAAGCCTCATGCAATCGTGGGCGGGGACTTCTAGAGTTTGAGACTTGACTCATGATCCACTGGGATTACGTGTTTTACTACTTTTGGGATTATGGTCTGAGTACTGCTGAGACTATGCATGTGGCCTGAAATGGATAGGATAAGGCAGAGAGCCTGATGTAATTTAAAAAGAGAGACAGAGAGACAGACTCATGCTGTTGCTTTGCTGCCCTGTTTGGTTGGCTGCCTCTGTCACCATTTTGTTGCTGTTCCGCCGCCATGAACTGGATGCTCTCTGCTCTGTTCCACTCAGCCTTGGATCTAGCCAAGTATGGACTGAAACCTCCAGTAACTGTGAGCTAAATAAACCTTTCCTTCCTTCATTTTGGGTGTAGGGTATTTGTCCCAGCAATGAGAGAAAAGTAACTAAGACACTTTTATGTGTTGACTTTGTATCTTGCTCTGCTACAGAATTTGTGTATTAATTCTAGTAGCTTCTTGGTGGAGTTTTTTGGATCTTCCAAGTAGATTATCATGTCATCTGCAAATAATGATAGTTTAACTTTTTCTTTACCTATTCTTATTCCTTTTATTTCTCTTATCTAACGGCTGTAGCTAATGATTCCAGAACTATATTGAATAGGAGTAGTGATAGAGGACATCCTTGTCTTGTACCAGATCTGAGGGTAAAAGACTTCAATTTTTCCCCATTTAGAATTATGTTAGCCCTTGGATTGTCATAGATGGCTTTTATTAGACAGAGCTAGAGGCCCTCTATTCTAATTTTCTATAGCATTTTGAATATGAATGACTGTTGGACTTTGTCAAAAGACTTTCTGCATGAATTGAGATGATCATGTGATTTTTGGCTTTGGCTCTCTTGATATAGTGTATTACATTTATAGATTTGTATATATGAAACCATCCTTTCATCCCTTGGATGAATCCTACCTGGTGATGGTGTATAACCTTCTTGATAATTTGCTGTATTCTATTGGTGAGGATTTTACTGAGGATTTTTGCATCTATGTTCATGAGAGGAATTAGCCTGTAGTTCTTTTTTTTTTTAGTTGCATCTCCCTCTGCTTTTGGTATCAGTGTAATACTTGTCTCTAGGAGTGATTTTTTGGAGGATCGTTTCCTTTTCAATTTCATTGAAGAGTTTGAGGAATATTGGGGTTATGTCTTTGGTAAATTTCAGTGGTGAATCCATTAGGACCTGGACTTTTCTTTGTTGGTAGACTTTTTATTACATTTTGTATTTCATTGGCTGTTATTGGGTTATTGAGAGTTCTTATAGCTTCTTGATTCAGTTTTGGTAGTTTGTACCTTTCTTGGAATCTGTCCATTTCATCTGTGTCTTCAATTCTGTGAGAGTAAAGTGTCTCAAAGTAGCTTTTAGGGATGCCTTGAATCTCTGCTGGGTCTGTAGTAATTTCACTCTTTTTATTCCTTATTGTTTAAATTTGAGTCCTTTCCTCTTTTTGATGAGGTTAGCAAGGGGCTTGTCAATTTTATTTGATCTTTCAAAGAACCTGCTTTTTGATTCATTAATTCTTTGTATTGTTTTCTTTGTCTCAATTTAATTAATTTCTGCTCTAATCTTTATATTTTCCTCCCATCTTTGGGATTTGGGTTTCGTTTGCTCTTTCTTTTCTAGTCAGTTTAAGTGCTGCAGTTACATAGGAGTATTTATTTGTTTCTGTTGTTTTCTTTCTTTTCTTTTCTTTTCCTTTTTTTTTTTTTTTGTCTTTTTGAGACAGGGTCCCACTGTGCAGGTCAGGCTGGCCTTGAGCTCACTTCTGTAGCCCAGACTGGTGTTGAACTCTCATCAATCCTCCTGCCTCAGCCTCCCAAATCGGATTACAGGCGTGCACCACCATGTCAGACATCCATTCTGTTTTCTTAATGTGTGAGGTTAGATCTGTAAGTTTCCCTGTAACAGCTGCTTTCGTTGCATCCCACAAATTCTGATAGGTTGTGCTTGAATTTTCATTAAATTGCAAATATTGTTTAATTTCATCTGTAACCGACTGGTTGCTGAGAAGGGTGTTGCTTAATTTCCTGGTATTTCTGGGGGTTTTGTCATTTATTTCCAGTTTCATTGCCCTGTGGTCAGATAATACACATGGAATAATTTCTGTTTTCTTGTATATACTTGAACATGACCTATGCACTAGTATGTGGTTTATTTTGGAAAATGTCCTGTGTGCAACTGAAAAAAAATGTATATTCAGAAGTGGTTGGGTAGAACACTCTGTCTGTGTCCACTAAGTTCAGTTGTTCTAAGATCTGGTTCAGTTCTGCTACTTCTTTGCTAATTTTTTTGTCTGCTTGTCTTATCTTTTTGGAATAAAGGGGTGTTAAGGTCTCCTGTTAAGATTGTGGTATTGGATATTAGATTTTTCATGTCCATTAAGATTTGTCTTATAAAAAAAAAAAAAAAAAAAAAAGATTTGTCTTATATAACTTGGTGCTCCTATGTTGGGTGCATACATATTTATGAGTATTACCTCTTTGTCTTGAATTTTTCCCCTAGCCAGTATGTAGTGTCCTTCTTTATTTTGTTTGGTCAATCTTGGTTTCAAGTTTAGAGTGTCTGCAAACAGGATTACTACCCCTGCTTTTTTCTTTTTTTGGGGGGGGGGTGCTGGGGCATGTAGTATTGTTTTCCATCCTCTAACTTTTAGTCTGTGAGCTTCTTTACAAGTTAAGTGTGTTTCTTGTATATAGCATATTGTTGGATTTTGCTTCCTTATCCACTCTGCCAGTCTGTTTCTTTTAATTGGAGAGTTGAATCCATTTACATTGATGGTTATAATTGAAATGTATTGACTTATGATTGACATGTCTTTTACTTACTACTGTTTACTCCTTTTTCTCCTGTTTAATTGGTTGCCCTATTTGGTGGGTTCTTTTGGGTCTCATTTGTAGAGTTCAGGTCATTTTGGTCCCTCTCTAAAATATTTTTTAGTAATATGTGTAGGGTTGGCTTTGACATCATGAAATTCTTTAGTTGTTGCTTGTCATGGAAGTATTTCACTTCTTCCTCATACTTGAAAGAGAATTTTGCAGGGTATAGCAGTCTGGGCTGGAATTTGTTTTTATGGAGGACATGAAGCACTCTGCTCCATGCCGTTCTTGATTTCATGGTTTGTTAAGAGAAATCTGCCGTTATTCTGATCGGTTTTCCTTGAAATGTGACTGTTTCTTTTCTCTAGTGGCTTTTAGTATATTATTCTCCTGGATTTCTGAGATCTTGACTATTATATGTCTGGGTGTGTTTTTAGTTGGGTTGATGTTATTTGGAGTTCTATATGCTTCAGTTACTGAATGTCCGATTGTTTTCTCATATTTGGGAAGTTTTCTGCTATTACTTCTGCCCATGTTCCTTTTATATCATTTGTATTGACTCCTCTCTCATTGATTCCTATTAATCTCACATTGTTCATTTTTGCATTGTTGTGCAGATGTTGAATTATTTTTTCCTGTTTCCTTGTTGTTTTTAAGAGGTCATTTCTTACCTTTTCATTAGCTGTGACTGTGTCTTCAAGATCTGAAACTCTACCTTCACTTTTGTTCATATGGTGTTGCTAGTTTATGATTGAGATTTTATTTTCTTATATATCTCTTTGAAACTGTGTCATACGATCCATTTCTTTCCTATATTGCTCATTCAAGGATTCTATCATTTTTCTATTCTCTAATCTTTTATCAATGTTTCCTTTAGAGGCATTTATTAAGTCTATCATTATATTTATCCTTTCTTTCCTATTCAGAGATTTTTTCTGCTCTCATTTCCTGTCTACCTTTCTGCAGTTGTTCCTTTAGTTCAGATGCTATGATGATGATGATGATGATGATGATGATGATGATGGTGATGATGATGATGATGGTGATGATGATGGTGATGATTTTTGTGGGACCAGGGTTCAAACTCACGACCTTGCACTTGCCAGGCAGACATTTGTGCTACGAAGCTCTTTCCCCAGCCCCAAGATGCTTATTAATTTAGAGATGTCCTTTTTTACTTCAGAGGTTCTTTCTTTCTTTCTTTTTTTTTTAGACTTTTTAAAATTTAATCTTATTGTTTCAGAACTTTTGTTTGTTTATTTATTTATTTTTATGTCTGGCACAGCACGTGGTGCCAGGGATTGAACTGCGGTTCCTGCAGCCACCCAAGCTTTCCTAAGCGGGCGCTTTAGACCACTGAGCCATCCTGCTGGGCCCTCCAGAGGTTATTTCTAATCTGATTCCCTCTATACTTTTCTGCAGCTGCTTTTTTTTTTCACTTCAGACTCTATTAATTCAGAGATTTCTTTTTGTACTTTAGAGATTATCTCTGATCTGAATTCCTCTGTACATTTCTGCATTTGTTCACTTCAGATGCTACTAATTCAGAGATTTCATCTGCATGATTCCCATTTTCTTCTATGGTAGCATTTCCAGTATTTGTTCTGGGTGGGCTCGGGACCTGAGAATGCGTTTTTTTCCTTGTCTGTATCATTCAGCATAGAAGTGATCTCTGACCGTTGGTGGCAGAGAACTTTGGTGAAGTTATGCCATTAGTGCATACTGAAACTTGAGTTCAGATCTACCAAGTTTGCTGTTGTCCAGATGTGCCTGGCTGGGTGTGGCTGCTGTGCTCAGCTTATTCCTGGTGCAGCTTTTGGATGAGAGCCTGCATGCTCCTCTGGCAGGATGCTCAGCTCCTACGTTAGCTGGTAGAGTCTGACCCCCAGCCTCTCTGCAGGGAATTTTTCTGCGGGGCTCCTCAATCTCAGGTTAAATACTACTTTTCTTTCTGTTTATCTTTGTTTTTTTTCTTGAGACAGGGTCTTGCAATGCAGTTCAGTCTGGTCTTAAACTCACTCAGATCCTCCTGCCTTTGCATCCCAAGGGCTGGGATAACAGACATGCACCACCAAGCACGTCTTAACACTTTTTCCTGCATGTTCAGCTATGACAGATAGACCTGGGAGTTAAACCTAGAAAGTGTGACCCCACAATTTTTGCCTTTAGTTCCACAATCATTGTTACTTAAATTAGTTTCTGATCTCTATATCACCTTCACTTTTTTTGTCCTGTTTTTTACTTTATATTTTTAAAA
>PVJA010025627.1:20286-30595 GCA_004027025.1 Myocastor coypus
AAAAAAAAAAAAAAAAAAAAAAAAAAAAAAAAAAAAAAAAAAAAAAAAAAAAAAAAAAAAAAAAAAAAAAAAAAAAAAAAAAAAAAAAAAAAAAAAAAAAAAAAAAAAAAAAAAAAAAAAAAAAAAAAAAAAAAAAAAAAAAAAAAAAAAAAAAAAAAAAAAAAAAAAAGAAAGAAAAGAGAAAAAAGAAAAAAGGAATTTAATTAGATATTCCTTCAAAGAGGCACCAATGGCCAAGAGGACATGAAAAGAAAACTGAACATTATTAATTGTGAAATGCAAATGTTTTATTTATTTAGTGTACAAGATCTTGCTATGTATTTCAGGGCACCCTGAAATTGAACTCAGGACATCCTGCCTAGATTCTGAACAGCTGGGATCACAGGCAACACCCCCACTCTAACCCCACTGCAAATGACTAAAATTGGCAAGAATTGGACCCTTTTGTTGGGGGATACAACATTCTGTGGCCATTAACCTGATGGACACTGTGCTCTCACCTTTTCAATGAAATACATTCTCGCTCTGCAGAGCGTACTCTTTTTTCTACCTTTAGCAAGTGAAAAGCCTAGTTACCTTTTGCTCCTGTCTTGTCTAATTATTTGTTCAGAATAAGAACCTGGATGAAAAGAATCTGCATGAAGCCTACTACAAGCAAGACCCTTATATATAATCATGCTACGAAAATAAATAAATAAATGCACACACATATACTTAATATATATGCACACATATAGACCTAGTATGTATGTGTATTATTACACATATACATGTATATACATAATACATACACACACATATATATATATATTCATACATGCATATATACATAAGAGACTAGAAACATGCTAAACAAAGACATGGACACAAGTGGGAACAGCCAAAAGACGGAAACAACCTACATGTCCCGGAGTTGAATACATAAACCAATGTAGTATCATATCCATACAGTGGAATAATAGGCCTAAAAAAGATATTGAAGTATGGTTGCATATTAGATGAACCTCAGAAGTGTGTTCAGTGAAAGATGCCAGATACAAAGACCACAGATATAATTCCATTTATATGAGATGTCCAGAATTTGCAAATGTATGAGATAGTAGATTAGTTGTTGCTTAGGGTTGAGGCAGTTGGAGCATATGGGATTTCTTTGGGGATGATGAGAATGTTCTGAAATAATGATGGATACATATCATTGTGATTGTACTAGGTACACTAAAATATTTTAAATAGTGAATTTCATCTTAATAAAGGGAAGAGGAAGCTGGTGTCATCCATAGTTTCATCTGCAAAGTGATTCTTCCTTTTTAGACTCAAAGGACAGCCTGAAGGAAATGGGAGATTTAAATGGTATTAACACATTGTCAGGCATATAGTTAAAATAGAGGTACCCTGAAGAATATATACAGTAGTAGTCAGGGATATAGCTCAGCAGCATAAGCACCTGCCTGGAAAGTGCAAGATTTTGAGCTTGATTCCCAGTACCAATAAAAAAAAGATTTAATACACATATATGTACAATGCTTGGGCATGGTGGTACACATCTGTCATCCAGCTGGGCAACATAGTGGGTTTGAGGCCAGCCTGAATTACATGGCAAGATACTGTCTCAAAAGGTTGGGCCCAGCAGGATGGCTCAGTGGTCTAAAGTGCCTGCAGGGCAAAATAGTAGTCAGACCCCTTAGGGAAAAAAAAAAAATTACAGTGAAAAAAAATGTTAAATTTTGGTCAGACACTGTTTGGTATAAAAGGCTCTTAGTAGGCTGTAAATATAAAGACCATTTAAAAAAAAAAGATAATTTAGCAAATACTACAGACAAACTAGCACTAAGTGAGACCTTGACATAGTGATATTGAAACATTGCAAAGAAACACTCGTCCTGATTCAGTGTTATTTAATGTATATCTTTACCTAAAATCAGATCCCATGCACAGGCATCACCTTGGGGAAATATTATTGTCACCCACCAGTAGTGTCGTGTTAGGCCTTCCAATTAAGCAACAGTTTACTGGACATCTGTCATGAAATAGACCTTGTTTGAGACACTGGGAACACAACAGTGAAAAAAAAAGCCCTTCAGAGTTTGACTTCTCTAGATTCTAGATTTACATTCCATTGGAAAAGTCAATGCAGTAAATATAATGTTCCTAGCATAAGTGTTATGGAGAAAAACTAAGCAAGACTGGGGTGGAGCTACATAAAAAATTTGAGAGAGATGGAGGACAGTGCCAGTTTTATGTCAAGAAGTAGGAAAGGCCTCCCTGATAAAGTGACAAAGGAGAGCCTGATGGAAATGGGAGTAAGCCATGATTGGGAAAAGAGCCTTCTAGGCCAAGGGCAGCAACAGGCTCAGCAGGGCTTGGGAATAGTTAACAGGCCAGTGAGACCAGTGAGACTGGTGAGGAGGGAGACTGAGATAGAAGATGCAATGGATTGAGTGCATCAAGCCAATGTTTTGCAGATTATTACTATGCCTTGCAATGAAAATGTATCACTCTGAGCCAGGCATGATGTGTGTTATAATCAGGGTTTGCCAGAAAATAAATTCAATACATGATACATAATTTATAGGATAGTTTTTATAATATTCACCCAAAGAGTTAAATGCAGAATCATGTAGGAGATTTGTCCACACATTAGAGACCCAAAGAATCCAGCAAAGGGCCTAGACCCCATGGCAATATCCTGCACAAGTCCTCTTGAAACTTAGTAGTATCTGTTCCTACAAACCATAGTGCCTGGTTTAAGTTAATACCTGTTTATCTTTGTCTTTAAAAAACAATTTGGGGGCTGGGGAGATAGCTCCGAGGCACAAGTGCCTGCTGGGCAAGTGCAAGGTCGTGAACCCCGGTCCCAAAAAAAAAAAATTTGTGAGCCCAGGCAGGATGGCTCAGTGGTCTAAAGCGCCTGCAGGCACTGCAGGGACCGTGGTTAGATCCCTGGCACCACATGCTGCACCAGCCCTGCCCTCAGGGCAGGCTGGGCTGGCCATAAAAAGAAATAAACAAACAAAAAGTTCTGAAACAGGAAAAAAAAATAAAATAAATTAAAAAAAAAAAAAAAAACACAATTTGGTGGTGCTGGGGATTGATTGAGTTTGGAGCCACACACATGTGTAACTCTAGAGCCATACTCCCAGCCAAGCCATGCTTAAAGTAAAATAAAACTGTGGTTAGAAAGTCACATAACTCAGTCACACCCCACCCATCCCTTTCTATTTCTCTTTTACAGAGACAAAGAATATTCATGCTTTGTGCTCTTAGTTCATTTGGTGATGACCCTCCATGTCCCCAGATTGCAGATATTTGGTGTGATTTTTTTTTTTTGGGGGGGTGGTATTTTCTAAGGAAAATATCTAATGGTACTTCAACTTTATTTTTTTAATGTAATTTATTAACTTTATACCACTCTATTTCCTCCTTCCTTCTTTTGCCATTATAGTTAAAACTTAATGTAGTTTGTTTCTCCACATAATATCTATCTTTATAAATTTAAGTGATTTGTTAAACATCTTATACTGTCAAGTATAGACAACATCCTTGATCACCCACACTGTAAGTTGAGGATATTCTTTTAGTGCTTCTGGTCTTTCCTGCCTCTCTTTTCTTCTTTGTACCTGTATTAAAACAGGGTCCTTCCTGTTTGGCTGGATGTCCGTGGGCATGTGGGCATGTAACTGAAAGAAATGATCCCCTTCTCCTGCTGCTCTTCAGATGTAGATGGAATCTCCTCCTCCAAGAAAGCCTTTTGGAACCTCTCTGGGTCCTGTTAAACAAATGAGATTTATTTACACTCCTGTTAAGAAAATGATAGCTTAAGTGTCCATGAACACTAAACCCAGAGGACCTTTGTCCTGTCTGGTGTTGACTAAAAGGAAGAATAACCATGCCCTGAACAAGCCCTGGTTGTTTATTTTTCCCATGCCCTTTCAGGCGAAAGGCTGTAAAACTGCTTTAGTAATATAAAACCATGAGAACTTGTGGCAGAACTACTGACATTTCAGGGAATTTTCAGGATCAGGTAGGTGAAATTTATCAGTTCTCCTTAAATTTCATGTTGATAAGTAAGCTACCTTAAAAGTAGCTCATTCATTTTGAGAGAAACTGGGCTGTCTTCTAGAAGCTGGGGCAGAAGGTAAGGGCAGAAGGTAAGGGACTGGGTAGCGAAACACCCCTGCCACCTAGTGGTTACTTATGTTGAAACAATACATTCTTTTAAGGGCGAGTGAACAAATTAGAAAGGCATTGGATTATTAGCACAGGGACATCTGGAGCAGATGTCCTGCACATGGGAGACATCCATTCCTGCTTCCCTTTGTAGGATCAGAAGACCTTAACAGTGGCCAGGTAGAGTGCCCTAAGTGATATGGGTGTCACCAAGCCTCCACATCAAGTGGCAGCTGCAAAAGAAAGAAGAAAGTGCCATAGTTGAGGGCCAGAAGTGGGCAGGATCTCTTAGGGGTCTGCACTGTAGCAACACATGGGGCCAGAGCACAGAAAACGAGGAACAACGCCAGCATGGACAATGATGACAAAGTCATGAATCACAGGGAGACTGTGGTCTGGGGGCTATGGTGCAGTTTGATCCAGGGTAAATTAACCACGCCACTCAAAATAATAACATAAATAATAATGCTTACAGA
This sequence comes from Myocastor coypus, assembly GCA_004027025.1. NCBI lineage: Eukaryota > Metazoa > Chordata > Mammalia > Rodentia > Myocastoridae > Myocastor > Myocastor coypus. Next base: position 24,930 of record PVJA010025627.1, read on the forward strand.
ACACAGACAATCATGTGCAAGTGTTGAGTGGGATTTGGTGTAGGACACCTTGTAGCTATTTCAACTCAAATGTCCTTAGATCCTTGGTATGAGATGAAATCTTTTTTTAAAATATTTTTTAAATTTATTTCTCTTAAACCTCATTTATTTGCTTGTGCTATGGCTGGCTCAGCCCACCCTGGGGTGAGGGTGTGCAGCATGTGGTGCCAGGGATCGAGGAGCGGTCGCAGTGCTTGCCTTAAGTTTCCTCCACAGGCGCTTTAGACCACTGAGCCATCTTGCTGGCCTTATAAGATGAAATCTTGTATCATGTATCTGTACATGACCTGTGTATCCTCCTAAATACTTTAAATCATCTCTAGATTACTTATAGTATGTAACTACTTGGTTTACTGTGACAAGAACAAAAAATCTGTAGTCATGTTTAGTACACATAAAATTTTAAAAAATATTTTCTGTGATTAATTGATATCATGGATGCAGAGGCCCTAGCCACAAAGGGCATCTTGTCTCAGTCCCAGTGGAGCTTTGTCTGCATTACCTCATGCTTAGCCACTTAAACAGGTAATGAAGTGGAAGCTAAGTATCCCAAAGTCACAGAGCCAATAAGTCTAAGAACCAAGATTCAAACACAAAGCAAAGCCCTTTGACCCCTGCTTCCAATCTCTCCAGCATCATGCTTTCTGTTTCCCTTGGGGAGGAAGGAACATGGCTTCAACCCTCTAACCCTACTGAGCTGTGTATGGAAGGATGGATGTTAATTGGGACTATAACACAGTAAGGAGCCAGTCCGAGATCTGCCATCTACATGCAGGAGGATATTTAGCTTCTCAAGAACTGGCTTCCACAATTATACGTTGAGGGAAATGGTGGTGATCTTGTAAGTTGCCATGGAGATTCACTGAGATGATGTGAGATTTCTACACATGGTAAATGAAGTATGTGACTGACAAAGACGATCTCTGACAGTTCTTTGCTGTGCCTCTACTCTTTAACAAGAGGTAGGACATGGGCTGGTTTTATAACTGGCTGTGCCCCACAGAACATGACAAATATGTCAGTGGCCAGGTAGATCTGGGTGTGGAGAGGCCTGGCAGCCTCCGTTTCTGCCCCTTTGGCTTGCTCTTGTGTGAGGATGCACAGCCCAAACTCTCATAGCATGAGAGGTCTTAGAGGGAGCAGGCATGGGGAGCCATGTTCCCGCTGATCCCATTGTCTGAGTGTGGACCCAGGCTGCTGCCTGTGCACAGAATCACAGGAAGTGGATGTGTCATTTGTGTTCAACCCTGAGTTCCAACACAGTTTGTTATGTAGCAGGATCTTAAATTTTCAGTAAGTGATATTTTCTAGTATATTGTGCTGACAAGGGATTCAGCTAAATGGCTGCTGTATCTTTTCAGAGCCTGCTGATTTTTTTCATTTCACTAGAACAGCATGAAAGAGATGAGTTATATAAACAAGTGAACATTGTGTATTCCAAGTGGATTTCTTTTTTTTGAGACAGGGTCTCACCATGTAGCTCAGGGTAGCCTTGAAATCAGTATGTGGTCCAGCTTCCCAAGTGATGGGATTATAAACATGTACCACCATGTCCAGCTCAAATACATTTTATCTCTTTATTAAAGCATCACTTGGGGGACCACCCGCTCGGGACACCCTCCTATTCCTCTCTTAGTAAGGAGCTTTCTTTCCCCTAATAAATCTATTCTGCTCATAAAACAAACAAAATCACCTGGGAGCTGGCCATATAGCTCAGCAGATTAAAGCATTGCAAGCAGGTGCAGGGGTCAGGGGTGTGATCCCCGGGCTTGCTGTGCTGGTCCAGCCCCAGAGGTGCGCTGAGACAGCAATGGTGACTGGGTGTGGTGGTGCACGCCTATAATCCCAGCTCTTAGGAGGCTGAAATCAGATGGATCACTATGAGTCTGATCTAGTAGTGAGACCCTGAATACCCTGTAGACACTTCCCTAAAATACAATAAAAAATTAAATAAATAAAAATAAAACATCACTGGGTGGTTTATTCATACTTTTTTATCTCTTGAATTGCCATTTCCATTTGATGTACTATGAAAGGAAGCACATTTCTTCAAATACATTTATGAATTGAACTTTTCAGTAAATTAGTTATGAGATCCTTCAAGCCCTTATGTTGGAGGCTTAAGGGAAAGGCAGAAATTTATCCTATTAATATGGCATCTCAAAGGCTCAAGGATACTTTAACCTATATTTCTTTTATATTCTTCTCTAAATTCTTTTTCTGTGCTACCCTTTTTCCTGCCTGCCCTCTTTTTCCCCTGCCCATCCTGAACCCAGGGCACTCCCCATACTGCTGACTAGGCCCTGCAGCCCCTGGCCTTTCCTATCCCTCCTGCTTACTAGTATGACTAAGTCTTTCTTACTGTAATGCAAGCTCATAGAAGGAGGAGATTTTTTATTGTTTTGTTCCCTACCAAATATTCTTTGCTTAAATCCTGCCTGGATCACAAGTGTGAATGTGTTGAATCAATTGATTAATGCATCTAAAATGGTGTATAGCAGAGAGTAAGTGATACTCAGTAAATAGAACCTATGATCATACATGACTCTGGTAAATGAGCTCATTCATATTTATCTTTTAAAATGTTGGGTCGGCAAGATAGTTCAGTGGTCTAAAGCACCTGTTTAGACAACCCCAGAGACCGAGGTTCGATCCCTGGCACCATATGCTGTGCCAGCCTCACCCCCAGTTCAGGCTGAACTGGCCATAACATAAATAAAGTTTTTAAAAAAAAATAAAGTTTTTTAAAAAAAATATGTGGTTGCTTTTAGCCTTCCTCTCTTGCCTTTCATTCCTTGTCCCTGTTTCTGATTTCTTCCTCCATCCTGGTATGCTCTCTTTTGTAGTATGCCAGGGACCCTTGTAGACAATGTTTCACTATACTTTGGTGGGTGTGGTGAGACAAAGTTCTGAAGCTTTGTCCTGGGTGGAGTGTAACAATCTGATTCATAGCAATTTAGGATTGTGCTTACAGCTCTGCTGTTGAGCTGAGCCCAATTCTATTGCTACTGGGGATTTTAACCAAAGCCTACACAAGTAAAAACAAGCTTATAAAGCCTAACAAGTGCCTGCCTGCACATGTCAGTGAGGGTGTGGGTGTTTTTAGTGCCTGCTGGTGAGTAACCATGCTGCTTTTGATGCTAGAAATGTGAACAGAATTGAGTGGGATTGATTTAGCCAATTTTCTGTCCTCTTTTTTCTAAGAAGGGAATGGAAATGTACTAATTCATGTTAGGCCATTTTATAGGTGGACCAGTTCTTTCTCAGACTCATAGAATTACAGGACCCCTGGTGAAATGTAAGCTGGGCTGGCAGAAATCAGACTCCCATACCTTCTCATAAGCTGTTTTTCAAAGTAAATCCCATACATTTGAAAAGCATGGTTTCCCATGGGTAGAGGGAAATAAGAAGCTTTAGACCAATCACTAGAACCACTTGTACAGATGTCTGCTTTTCCTGGACCTCCGTCCTTCTTCTCACTAGTCTTTCATATTCAAATCAGGAGTGCTGTACTGTGAATCCTCAGGCCAGTGGCTGCATGTACGGGACCAGTGTAGAAAGGCATTAATGCAGTTCTCAACATGACCCTGATTCTATTAGGCTGTATACACAGTTATTTCATACTTCTTATACCTGCTGATGTTTAGCAGAGTCCTGTGTATATTCTTCTGTCACATAAGACCACTTGTGTTTTGAACACTGAGAGTTGGAGTTGGTTGTGGTGGTACATGCTTATAACCCAAGCACTCTGGGAGACTGAGGCAGGAGAATCACAAGTTCCAGACCAGCCTGGGCAATTTATTGAAATCCTATCACAAAATAATAAAATAAAATGTAAAAGGGCCAGGCACGTAGCTCAGGGTCAAAGCTCTGCATTTGTGCTGCACACACAACTCAAAACTGAAACTAGGAGAGGATAAACTATTGAGTTTCCCTGTGTCCCAACTTCAACATTGCTTTCCAAAAAACAAACAAACAAAACACATACAAAAAAATTGCTTTCCAGCTCTTTCCTCTGTCCCAGTACCTGAACTACTTCTTTTTTGGTATTGCGGATTGAGCCTAGGATCTTCAACTTTCTTACTTACTTACTTAATTATTATTATTATTACTACTTTTATTTATTTATTTATTTATTTATTTATTTGCGGGACCAGGGTTCAAACTCACGACTTTGCACTTGCCAGGCAGGCACTTGTGCCACAGAGCTATCTTCCCAGCCCCAAAAAACATATTTTTAAAAGACAGTACAAATTAGAATTAAAACAGTGATACAGAATTTCACTTAAAGTAATAGGGATTTCACAGTATTTGTTATAATACATAGTGCTATCTTCCAATCAGTTATTCATATTACCAGATATATGAATGTAAAATTGAAAAAGAAAAAAAAATAAGAAGAAAAGGCTGGCAAAATAACTTAGTGGACTAAACACTTGCTTTGGCAAGCACAGGACCAAGATTCATTTGCTGAGCTAGTGAAGGAGTCTGGGCATGGTGGTGCATGCCTGTAATCCCAGTGCAGGGGAGGCTGAAGACAGAGAATCACCATGAGTCTGAGCTGCATAGTGAGACCTTGTACCAAATAAATAAAATGGAAAAAGAAAGAAAGAAAGAAATTAAGAAGAGAAAAAGTACAAACAATTGGGAAAAAAAGGAGACAAATTAAAGTATTAACTGCTTCTTTCTGTAGACCAGCAGAAAGGCACAGTACAGTTGTCCAAAACATCCTGCTTTTTAAATCTCTCCCTGCTGCTCCATCTCCTGTCTTTCTCTTTAACTCAGTAACTGTTTCCTTTTGAATAAGTTCATTCCCTTTTCCCAGTGTCTATTGTACCTTTCTGATTCCATTTTTCTCTTTCAGGTTTTCGCACTAAGGAGACAATACAATGTTTGCACATGTGGGTCTGATTTATTTCACTTAAGAGTATGTTCTCTAGTTGCATCCATTTACCAACAGAAGACTCAAATTTATCCTGTTTTATAGCTGAATAATTCTCTGTTATGTGAAAGTACCACAACTTTTTTTTTAAAGAATTATTTTATTTTATTTTTTTTCTTGTTTCAGAACTTTTGTTTGTTTGTTTATTTATTTTTATGACCGGCTCAGCCTGCCCTGAGGGCAGGGCTGGTGCAGCATGTGGTGCTGGGGATTGAACCGCGGTCCCTGCAGCCGCTTAAGCTTTCCCAAGCAGGCATTTTAGACCACTGAGCCATCCTGCCAGGCCCTGGAAGTACCACATCTTTATAGAAGATATAAACAATATCCCAGAGGGTAATAGCTGGCTAGACTGGGACCTCCAGTCCTAGCTTTATAAGGAATCTACACACTGATTTCCATAGTGGTTGTACCAGTCAGTGCAAAAGGGTTTGTTTTTTTCTTTTTCTTTTTTAATTTTGTATTCATTTTAATGAGAAAAAAAGAAAATAGCAGTGAAACAGTTTCAAAACAGGTTAGTAGGACAGTTACGGTAATTAATACATTGTATATTGTTGTCTTCATAGTAGTTATTCAGAGTACAAGATGCAGACATGATATGTTGTCTAAGCAAGGCTATATTTTTTTCTGCAGTCTGTCCAGCATTTGTTATTGGCTGACTTCTTTTTTTTTTTTTTTTTTTTTTTTT
>PVJA010025628.1:0-10455 GCA_004027025.1 Myocastor coypus
AAAAAAAAAAAAAAAAAAAAAAAAAAAATACTTTGGGGGCTGGCAAGATAGCTCAGTTCAATCCCCAGTTTGGCAAAAAGAAATGGGACAAATGCATAGGGGCTGAGGAGATATAGCTCAGTAGAATAAGCACTTGCCTGGCAAGTGCAAGGGCCTGAGTTCAATCCCTGGTTCCGCAAAAATAAATAAATAAATAATAAATAATAATAATAATAATAATAAAATAAATTAAAAAATAAAAAAAAATACTTTGGAAAAGCTACCTGTAATCAGAGCCTTAATCTTTGCACTGCACTGAGAATCATTTCCAGCATCATACACTTTAGATGTGTGAAAAGCTCCACCTACGGCCCCATGAGGCTTTGGAGCAACATCGAGATACAAGTCATAGCTAGGGAGTTATTCTTAGGTTTGTTAAAGAAGTATGTATATACTTTACTAAACTTTTAAAGTCAAGTTTTATAAAGTTTGGTAAAGACTGTCATAAATGTGTTAGAAAGGTGTACTATTTCCTGCTGTATTTGAGTCATCCTGTGTATGCTTTCTTTCTTGTCCTAGTTCAGTCAAAGAGTGCTGGTCCTTTGAAATCGAAACATCAGCTAGACTTGGAGCGTGCTCATTTCCTCGTTACACAAGCTTTTGATGAAGATGAAAAACAGAATGTTGAAGAAGCTATAGAATTGTATACGGAAGCTGTGGATCTCTGTCTGAAAACTGTATGTATAACTGCAGGTTAAATTTGGTGGAATTATGTTAAGAAACTTTTTTACTAATGAATTTTACTTAACTCTGAAGAAAATGAGTTCTACTATTATAGACATAACTTAAAGTGATTGTTACTAAAAGATAGTGAGGCCAGGTATTGTACATGCTTACAAGCCCAGCTGCTTGGGAGGCTGAGACAGTGTGATTGCAAGTCCCAGGCCAGCATGGGCAGTTTACAGGGACTCTGTCTTGTTACAGTTAGGAAGCGGTTAGTTGTGTAGATTAGTGGTAGCGCACTTGTATAGCATTAGTAAGGCCCTGGGTTCAAGTCCCAGAGAACCCCTCCCTTCAGTGTAGAATCACACTTTTTTTGTTTTGTTTTTTGTACTGGTGATCAAACTCAGGACCTTGTGCTTACCAAGCAGGTACTTATTAAAATATTATCTCTATTGAATAAGTGATTGACCTTTAAGTCATAGGTACTAATTTTTAACCTGCTTGTAACCTAATAACTATTACAGAAAGAATTTGTCATCACAAATGATGAATTTATTTTATTTATTTATTTGTTTCTTTGTTCACTTATTTATTTTGTGGTACTGGAGATTGAACTCAGGACCCTGTGCTTGCCAGGCAAATGTTTATTCTACTGAGCTATCTCCCTGGCCCACAAATGGTGAATTTACAATAAACTTTTTTTTCAGTTTTATGTAGTTAAAAAATGAGATACAGTATCAGTTTGGAAGAGCATTAATTTGTAATATTAAAGTCTAAGCAAGGCCAGGCATGGTGGCACATACCTGTAATCCCAGCACTTAGGAGGCTGAGGCAGGAGGATTAGTGTGAGTTCGAGACCAGCCTGCGCTACAAAGGTGAGCTCAAGGCCAGGCTGAACTGCATAATGAGACTGTCTCAAAAAGACAAAAGTAAATAAATATAATAAATAAGAAGTCAAGTCTAAGCACAGTGGCCTTTTACAGCTCCCTCGGGAGCCTACTTTAGTTCAGAGAGCATCTGCTACTTAAGGGCATGCACTTGGCAGGAAGTGAAATGGTCAAGCTGGTTGTTCCCAGGGCCATTCAGGGTCAGGGCCCCTGCCCCACCCCTGCATCCCTACCCTCCAGCCCTCATCCCCTTACTGATACACGCATTGAACTCGGAGAACGGAGCTATGCTCCCACGACTTTTTGTATTTTTTTTATTTTGAGACAGGGTCTTGCTAGGTCACCCAGCCTGGCCTAGAACTTGCAGTTCCCCTGCCTCAGCCTCATTCAATGGCCTTTTAAGTCCACCTAAATGACAAGTTTTCAACACTGTTTTAAATGGTAATCTTTAAATTTAAGTGAAAACAAAATGTCCTTTTTGTTCATTCAATTCGTTCATAACTATAAGAAGTATATGCATTGTAAATTTTTTTAGTAGAGATGTCATGGAACAAGCAAATTAAAAAATAATTATGCTTTAGGATGTCTATCTCTTTCTTTCTCTTAAGTCTTCTGAAACTGCTGATAAAACCCTGCAAAATAAACTGAAACAGTTGGCTCGACAGGCACTAGATAGGTGAGTTTGGTCACTTGATCACTCAAGTGCTAACTGGTGGATGGCATGTGTTGTTACTTGTTACATAACAGATTTGTTTTAGTGTGCTGCATAGGTCGTGGTAGCAGACCTTCATCTTAATCTTTTTAAACTGAGATCTAGAAGTTTGTTTTCTTCAAATGACTGGGTTTTCTACTTCCTCCTTTTAGTTCTCTTTAACCTCAAGAAGTAGCCGATCAATCAAGAAATAGTTTTAGTTTTTGCTATTAGAGAACAGAAATGACTGTGGTGTTTGAAATGGATGACTTTTCTTATGTTGTATAATCAGACTTTAAAGAGGAGAATCTCTAGAAATGCTTCCAGAGCTGCTACAGAAAATAGATTGAGAATTGTCCTGCTTCCAGCCATGTGCATCCCCAAGTTGTTGCATATGTCTACCTTTTTCACCTCAAGTTGGTGTCAACTTTGCATTGAGGCCTGCCATAACTGTCCTATTTAGAACTGAATATCTCTAGCATTTTTGTCTGCTTACTCTCTTCTAATATTCTTTCTCATAGCTCTTACCACTAAGACATACGATTTATATTCGTCCATTGTGTTCCTTTCAACCCTTATCCCCCAAATGTAAGCCCTACAAAAATAGAACTTTGCCTGTTGTCTCAGTGCTCTAGCCAAGCACATAGCAGAACTCATGTGCCATATATGCTTGTAGGTGTTTGTTGAAAGAATGAATGGGTTTATATACAAGAATTGTACCTCTTTGAGGGAGCTTGTAGGTAACAAAAAAGGGTAGAAATTGTATTGATGTCTATAGCATGAATTACTAAAATTGTCTCCCTTTGAGGCTCTGACTAGGTAGTTGTACAACCCTTTTGTTTGTTGAGGTATGTCATTCTTCCTTTTCATCATATTGTCAACTAACCTTTAGTTTGTTTCCCCAAATTCATGAAGGTACGAACACAAGGTACATAGTTGTCTCATCTAGCTTGACTTTTTCATTAGAATGATAGTCAATTTTTATTGCCCATCTAGTATTTCTGAGTTTATTCTAAGCAGGGGATAGTGGGTTGTCAGTAATAAGTACCTTTGAGAAGCTATTGAAAACTGTACTCTAGCAAAATGCACATCTATAACATTTTATATATAATTTCAGAGTGTTCACAAAACCCCAGAGTCCTTTATGGACCTCAGGTTAAGAACATCTACTTTGAAGCTTCTCTTTTGACAGAGAAAAGCCAAAACTAATATGCATGGCATGTGAGGCCTTCCATAATCCACTCCTCCTTCCTGTCCTCCCACTTGTACTTTTTGCAGGATGTGTATCCATCCATTCCTTTGATGTTAACTTAATACACTCTCTCTGTTTAAAAAAGCTTCTTCATTCCCCAGGTGAGTGCCATGGCTTCAGCATCCATTCAAAACAGCCTTTCTTTACTTTTTTTCTAGTCATTCAGTCTGTAGTTTCTTTCATGCATTCTTTCACACCTGTCCTGGCATTTGTCATTTTGATGTAGTCATCTTTCTCTATAAAACCATGAGCATGGGGCTGGGGAGATAGCGTGGCAGTCTGAGCACCTGTGTCAGGTAAGCACAAGGACCTGGGTTCAATACCTGGTACAGCATGCCACACCAGCCCTGGAACCCTAAGTATGCTGTGCTGGTCACCAAAACTGGGCCTGGTGGCACATGCCTGTAATCCCAGAGTTGGGGAGGCTGAGATAGGAGGATCACTATGAGTCCAAGCTGCATAGTGGGACCCTGTACCAAATAAACAAAAGATTTAAAAAACAGAAACCATGAGCACTTTGTGATAGTAATTGTTTTATACTTTTTTGTGTACTGCTTACCTTGTATATATAATAACTAACATACAAAAAGTGTTCAAGTAATGTCAGTAGAATATCACTTGCAAAATATTTACTATTACTATTGGGAGTAGCTAAAGTAACAAGATTTTGACTTATGTGTATAAGAATTTTATACACTAATTCTCCATTTGGGATGGGACTGACTGGTTCTTGAAGTAAACTTTGGTTCCTAAAAACTTAAGTATAGCTGGGCAGGGTCTACACCTGTAATCCCAGCACTTGGGATGCTAGAACAAGAGGATTACAAATTCAAGCCAAATCTGGTGGGGAAAAAAAAAAAAAAAAAAAATGGTCTGGAGTGTATAGCTCAGTGCAGAGGTCCCAGGTTCAGTCTCCAGTACTTTCAAAAGGAAAAAAGCTTAAATGTGAAAAGAAAACTAGTATTGTTTTCCTGTCCCTGTGTTACAGAGCAGAAGCATTGAGTGAGCCTTTGACAAAGCCACTCTACAAAGTCAAGTCAAATATTAAACCAAAGCCACCTCCAGTGAAAACACATTTTCCATTAGGAGCTAATTCCTTCCCTGAAAAACCTCTGCCATTTGTGAGTCCACAGCCATGTGATGCACAAGGACAGAGGTACACAGCAGAAGAAATAGAAGTGCTCAGGTAAGTCCGTTTATGATGAATTGTAATGAGTTTTGTTGGCGTGAGGCAGGTGATTGTATTCTCAGTAGATTTACTGAATTGTATTCAGATCTTTATTTAAAAAGTGTTATATGGTATCATATGGTCACTTTGAAGTGAAGAGTTAAAAGCTCTTTCTCATACATTTTAAAATTAGCACTTTTGGGCCCAGCGGGATGGCTCAGTGGTCTAAAAGCGCCTGCTTGGGGAAGCTTGGGCGGCTTCAGGGACCGCGGTTCGATCCCCGGCACCACATGCGGCGCCAGCCCTGTTCTCGGAGTGGGTTGAGCCAGCTATAAAAACGAGTGAATAAACAAAGGTTCTGAAACAAATAAAATTAGCACTTTTTACTAGGTACAATGTGTTTTTCTGAAAAATCTGGTCAAGGTGAACCCTAAGTGTTGAGGAGCTCAGCAGAGCCATGGGGCACTACCTGTGCAGCTTGGTGTGCAGAGCCCTAATGGGAAAAGGCATGTTACCTGGAAATGGCAGTCCAGGCCAGCAGCCAGAACCAAAGTCATGAATTCATGAGCTATGCATAATTTTTCATTTCTTTAAACAATTTTTTTTTTTTTTTTTTTTTTTTTTGTGGAACCGGGGATTAAACTCAGGCTCTTGTATTGCTAGGCAAGTGCTTATTCTACTGAGCTGCCTCCCTAGCTCTCTTTAAAGGATTTCTAAAGAGAAAATGAACACAGAAGAATATGTGACAGACCTTATTGAAAAGCATAAAGTGTGGACTCTCTGGCTCTTTCCAAAAAGCCCACAAAGACCCATTTCTGGCATACACCTCTAAGCTTCAGGAGATTAAAAATGTGCAGCATATTAATGTGGAAATCCTTTCATCTTCTGAGCTAGTGTAGGCAAGCTTAGAGCTCCGCAGGAACTTAGGCAGCACTGTGCGAGTGACTTGTTTAGAACTCAGCAAGTCATGTAGGTATTCTTAATTTTCCTGAAATTGAGCTGAAAGGACTTCTTTCTAGTTTGCAACCATCTGACAGCTTTTTTTCTGTTCAAGATTTTAATTCTGCTCCTACTAATCTGGTTTCCTTTGTCTAGGAAAAATTGCTTATGAACGAGTACAACACAGAGTGAGACAAAGAAGGATAGTTACAGAGCTGAGTGACACTAAATAAGAGTACAACATTGTGGCCCTTTGCCATCTCTGCTCCTTACACACATACGAAATTCTGTATCATAACTGTATTTCTACCGACCCTTCATACAAGTGAAAAGTTCTCATCATCTTTTCAAAACGTGGCTCTGCATTATCCTAAGACTGTTGTTGGCTGTCTTAATTAATTATCAAATTCACTAATCACCATTTCCTAAAGACTAAATTATGCAGATATCCTGCAGCTACTCTAAATAAAATAAATGGACATCCACAAAATAGGAGAAAATATGCAAAGCTATCACAAACTTCACTTTTTTTTTTTTTTTTTTGCAGTACCAGGGATTGAACTCAGGACCCTGTGCTTGCCAGGCAAGCGCATATTCCACTGAGCTGTCCCCCCAACCCCATAAACTTCACTTGTTAAATTTGTCAGCAGATGACAGCTGAGTTCTGTGATACTTCCTCCTTTTCTTATCTGTTCCATAGCTCCATATATTGGAAGCTATGAAGAATATTTCTCACCTTGTAAATTTTATAAAAAGTTCTGAAATAGCTAGATAATTCATTTGTTTCCTTGGACTTAAGATAGAATTGATTTTGTGTACTGGTAAGGAACACAAAGGTACTTCCATTCCCTCTGGAGTAGGCTTTTCTTGAGACTAGAGTTTTGTTGTGGAGGATGTTAGTGTTAAAAAGAATAACTTTTATTGCAATTAAGTGCCTCAGTTATTTTCTGATACTCAGTTTTATGAAAATTTTATCCAAATATATTTAATAACATGAGGTCAGTTTAATACAGTATTGTACCTTGTCACTTAAATTTTGAAGAGTTTAAGATTGGCTATTAAGGTAAACTTGAATATTTACCTTAGAACTTTCTCCCATGCTTTATAGGACAACATCAAAAATAAATGGTATAGAATATGTTCCTTTCATGAGTGTTGATCTGAGGGAACGTTTTGCTTATCCAATGCCTTTCTGGTAAGTACTATTGTGATTTTTACTTTCAAAATTTAATTTTTAAGTTTTTCTGTAAGTTTCAATACTTACTTCAGTTTAATAGCTTGGAAATTAAAACGTAATAAAAAAACTGGAAGAGGAATAATGATGGGACAGGTGGGATGACACGCAAGAACATTTCATGCCTCCTTGTGGGCTCCTGCAGATCTCCTTTTGCTTCACCTTATACTCAGAGTGCCTAACACAATATCCGGCACAGAGTGAGTACTCAGTAAATGTTTGTCCAGTTGGTGTTTCAGTTACAACAGAACTACAGGCCTGTATGGGAGTGGAATGGAGAAATGGAATAGATTGACAGTAGCTTTGTTTATGTGCTCCAATTCCAGGAAGTTGTTTAGAAGAGCAGGACAGTGGCAGTTATGTCAAAAGCCTTAAAAATACTGTTTGGTTCAAGACTGCAAACTTCTAATCTGCCTAATGAAATCAGTATTCAGACGTGTGTGTAGTAAGAGCATTCATGAAGGCATCTTTTATAACAAAGAGTTACTGAAATTAAATATCCAGGGCATGGCAGTGATTCAGTGGTGGCATGTCCAGCCGTGTGTGGTGGCAGCACTTGAAAGGATGAGGCAGAGAAGGATCCCAAGTTTGGGGCCAGCATGGGCTACAGGGTGAGTTCAGGTCAGCTGGGACTGTCTAGTTAGCCCCTGTCTCAGAGTACTGGGGGAATAAGGGCACACCTGCGCAGTCAGGTATTGTGCTGTGTAAATAAATGTCTTTAAGGGAGCTGGGGAGATGGCTCCGAGGCACAAGTGCCTGCTGGGCAAGTGCAAGGTCGTGAGTTTGAACCCCAGTCCCACAAAAAAAAAAAAATAAATGTCTTTAAAAAGGTAGGAAAACATGCTCATTTCAAAGAATAGAAAATATAAATACTTTATAGAATATATATTAGAAATGTAATATATATATATATATTGGTTTTTAAACTTTTAATATATTTATACATGCAAGAAAAAATGGTGTTAAGTAGCATAACAGTGTTGGACGCAGAGGCGCGTTATAATTCCTGCTACCTGGAAGGCTGAGACAGAAAGATCATAAGTTTGAGGGTGGCCTGTGTAACTTAGTGTGACTCTATGTCAGAATAGAAAGGGCTGAGGATATAGCATCACTGAGGTCCTGTGTTTAATCCCCAATGAGGGAAAAACATTTACTTAGAGAATATAAAAGGCTGTATAGCCGGGTGTGGTGGCTCACGCCTGTAATCCCAGCACTCTGGGAGGCTGAGGCAGGAGGATTGGTGCGAGTTCGGGACCAGCCTGGGCTACAAAAGTGAGCTCAAGCCCAGCCTCAACTGCATAGCGAGACCCTGTCTCAAAAAGACAAAAAAAAAAAAGGCTGTATAAAGACTAAGAGAGGCCAGGCGTGGTGGCTCATGCCTGTAATCCCATCACTTGGGAGGCTGAGCCAGGAGGATTGGTGCGAGTTCGAGACCAGCCTGGGCTATGAAAGTGAGCTCAAGGCTAGCCTCAACTGCATAGCGAGACCCTGTCTTAAAAAGACAAAAAATAAATAAATAAATAAATAAATAAATAAATAAATAAATAAATAAATAAAATAAAGACTAAGAGGGCTGTTTCTCATTTTCCAATGTCTGTCTGTGCTCTCTCTCTCTCTCTCTCTCTCTTGCTCATACTCTCTTCCCTCTCTTCTTCCATGCTTCCTCTCACCCCCCATATCCTGGCCTTGCCTGTCTTTCGCTGGGGGCTGAACCGACCATCTTTGCCCTGAGCTCTGTCCTCTACCCTTCGCCTTTCTTTTTTAAAATGTTTTATTTTGAAGCAGGGTCTCACTAAGTTTCCCAAACTGGTCTTAAGACCTGAGATCCTCCTGTGTCAGCCTCCTAGAGTATTGGGATTACAGATGCTTGTCTCATTTTGCTTTCTTGAATGGCTTAGGTATCTGAAAACCAGTAAGTTACCCTAATTTTTTTACTCAGGCAGTCTTACGATGCTAGCAGCTGATTGAGAGCTAAGAAATTGTTGTATCTTTGAAGTTTTATAGCTTTGACCTTTTTTTTTTTTTTTTTTGGTGGGACTGGGGTTCAAACTCACGACCTTGCACTTGCCAGGCAGGCACTTGTGCCACGGAGCTATCTCCCCAGCCCCTGACCTTTTTTTTTTTTTTTTTTTAAATTTTATTTTTTTATTTATTGATACAAGGTCTCACTGTACAGTTCAGACTCATAGTGATTCTCCTGTCAGCCTCCCCAGTGCTGAGATTACAGGCCTGCACAACTGTAGTGGATTTCTAATGGTGCTCGACTTACTACACTCAGCTGAAATAACTAGCATGGTGTTGGGGTGGGAGGCCCACCTGAGGATTGTTGCCAGCAGCGTAAAAGCAGAACAGGAGAAGCTGCCAAATGCTGTTGGGAATGCTGTTTGGAGAAGCTGTTGGAGCTGGTGGACACTGCTAATTCTCTTGGCTGTGCTGTTGGACAACCTTGTCATGCTGGCTTTTCCGGCGAACTTTGGCCCTACCACTCTTACTCAGTAAAGTTCTGGAAACATTAGCTAGAGCAATTAGATGAGAGAAAAAAAGGAATTAGGATAGGAAAGAAAGAAGTTAAACTATCATTATTTGCAGATGCCATCATACTCTACTTCAGAGATACTAGAAACTCCAACAAAAGACTTCTAGAGTTAATTTATAGCTTTGACATTAAGAGACAGATTTTTTTTTTTTTTTTTGTCTTTTTTGGGACAGGGTCTTGTTATGAAGTTCAGGCTGGCCTTGAGCTCACTTTTATAGCCCAGGCTGGTCTCAAACTCGCACCAATCCTCCTGCCTCAGCCTCCCAAGTGCTGGGATTACAGGCGTGAGCCACCACGCCCGGTTAAGAGGCAGATTTTAGAAATAAATTTTCCAGATTGAAATCCTATATGATTCTGGAAAGTTGTTAGTATATGTGCTGCTGAAGTGAGCACAGGAAAATTGTTAAATATGTCTCAGGGTCCTCTTCTATGAAAGTGAGGATAGTATTAGAACCTGCCTCATAGTATTACTGTCATCATTAAATGAGTAAATTACAGGGCTGAGGAGATAGCTCTGTGGCCTAACCACCTGTCTGGCAAGTGCAAGAACCTGGGTTTGATCCCCACTACAGCTTGCTGGCCCAGGCCTAGAACCCCAGGTGGGATGAGCCAGCCACCAAGACGGGGTGTGGCGGCACATGCTTATAATCCCAGTGCTGGGACGGCTGAGACAAAAAGATCACTATGGGTCTGAACTGCACAGAAAGATCCTGTACCAAATTAAATGAACAACAACAAAAAAAAGCAGGAAACACTATAAAGAAAAGGCTGAGACAGGAAGATCATAAGGTTCTATCAGTTTCTGGCTAAGGTATTAATTTCTTCATTATAGAATCACCTAAACTTTTATTTATTTTTTATGTATTTCATCTAAGCTTTTAATTAGCCAACACTAGTTGTAAATCTGAGTAAAGGATAGTATGCACCATTTCCCAGACTACTCCTGATAGCCATCTCACAAAAGCTGAGTGTTCCAGGGGGCTTTCTGATGCCTCTGTAAGATCAGGCCGATTATAAACAGTTGGGTTAGAGGCGTTTCGCTTGCC
>PVJA010025628.1:10555-30655 GCA_004027025.1 Myocastor coypus
ATTTTTTTTTTATCTCTTTCCTTTTTTTTTTTTTTTTTTTGTCTTTTTTGAGACAAGGTCTCACTATGCAGTTCAGGCTTGCCTTGAGCTCACTTTTGTAGCCCAGGCTGGTCTCGAACTTGCGCCACCACACCTGGCTCACTTAGCTTTATATTGCAAGTATTTAAGAAGTTTTTATACTTCTAAGCATTTTACTTCAGGAGACCAAAGTATTTAGAGATGTAGTCATAAGTTTACATTAAAGATACTCATCAGAGCCGGGCGTGGTGGCGCACACCTGTAATCCCAGCACTCAGGAGGCTGAGGCAGAAGGATCAGTGTGAGTTTGAGACCAGCCTGGGCTACAGAAGTGAGCTCAAAGCCAGCCTGAACTGCATAGTGAGACCCTGTCTCAAAAAGACCAAAAAAAAAAAAAAAAAAAAAAAGATACTCATCAGTGTTAACAGTAGTGAACGTAAATCATTTCTTTTGTTTCTTTGTTATTGAGACAGGATCTCACTATGTATCTAGGGCTGGTCTCTAACTCATGGTGATCGTCTTGCCTCAGCCTCCTGAGTGCTGGAGTCATAGGCATGTGCCCAGCTCAGATCACCTCTTCTGGTATGTTCCTGGAGGGACATATCCAAGTAGATGTGTAAACTTAACAGTTTTACATATTGTTTAACAAATTAGACAAATTGCATTTCTAAAATGTACCTAGAAGAATGTCCACAAAGGGCCGGGAGATAGCTTAGTAGAATAAGCACTTACCTGGCAAGCACAGGGTCATGAGTTCAATCCCCAGTACCAGGGATGGCAGGGGGGAGAATGTCCACAAGAAGAATATATATTAATAAAAATATTAAGTTCTCAGAAAATTGAGCATTAGAAAATGTTCATAAATATAATTGGAAAAGAAAAATAACAGAACTATACTAACCTCCTCCAAGTAGGGGTTTTCTGTGTGAAGTCTATAAGGACAGAGGCCATGTATGATTAACAAAGGTGCAACCCAACTGTGCCAGTTATCACATGTGCAGTAGTACCCACTGAACTAATTGGATTTAGAGAGAATTTATAAAAATACATTTGGAATTATTCTGTCAGTAGTAAGTTTCCTTTGTTATTTAGGTTGTGTTGCAGGGAGAGCAATAATTTTTAAAAATTTAGGTAACTGACAAAGGATTCAAAATTTGTGAAAGTTACCTTTGGTTAGGTTGATGTTCAATAATTTTTTGTGTTATTCTTAAAACACAAAGCCGGGCATGGTGCTGCATGCCTATAATCCCAGCACTTGGGAGGCTGAGGCTGAGGCAGGAGGATTGGTACAAGTTTGAGGCCAGTCTGGGCTACAAAAGTGAGCTCAAGGCCAGCCTGAACTGCATAGCAAGACCGTGTCTCCAAAAGAAAACAAACAAACAAACAAAAAACCAAACCAAAACAAAAAAAAAAACCCAACAACAACAACAACAAAAAAACCAAAAAATGTATTTATAAGATACTTTGGAAATTCTAAGGAAAGACATGGAATTTATTCATTGGTGACTTGAGAACAAATGTTATGGAATCTTGGGTGGGAGGTGTCAATGCCTCCTCGAGCTTCTGTGAGATGGTTATCAGGAGTAGTCTGAGAAATGATGGGTATCATCCTCCACTCAGATTTACAAGTAGTGTTGGCTAATTAAAAGTTTCGATGATTCCTGCAATGAAGAAACTAATATCTTAGCCAGGAATTTGATCACAAAAACCTCTTTCTCCTAATACTATCCACATGTTTTGAAAAAAAGAAGTAAGACTATTGCAATATATTTGTTTTACTTAATATACTGTATACCTCATATTATCCCTAAATTTCTTGAAATCCAAACATTTGCTGCCCTTGCTCTGTAAAAGTTTTGAGGAAAGCAGATGTTAATATGATACTGTGTATCAGTTTTAGAGAAATATTACATAGTGCGGAGTGGATATGGAACTAAAAACCTAGATTCAAAGGCCTGCCCTTAGCAGAATGACTTTCATAAGTTAACCACTTTATGACTTTTCCAAAATATTTAACTTAATGGAACTGTTTTGAGTATTTAAATGGATAGATTATGTAAAATACTTTAGCATGATGCCTGACACAGTATTTATTTAGTAAACTAGCGGCTCCAGCCTTCTGACATGCTCAAGAGCCAGTGAGAAAAAAAAAAAAAAAAAAGAGCCAGTGAGGATCGGTAGCTTCCTGGGTCCTTTGAGTGAACCAGCCTGTACTATTGGTAATGGCTGTGTTTTATTGTTGAGTTTCTTTTTTAATTTGTTTTTTCTTTTTAGGGTGGTGGAAGAGAGGGTCCCTTATAAAGGTCAGGCTGGCCTTCAATGCAGTAGTCCAGGGTTGTCTCAAACTCACAATGATTCTTCTGCCTCAGCATTCTGAATGCTCCACTATGTTCATTTTTATTACTGAATTTCTTTTTTTTTTAAATTTTTTTTATTTTATTTATTTTTTTTTATTTTGTCTTTTTGAGACAGGGTCTCACTGTGCAGTTCAGGCTGGCCTTGAGCTCACTTTATTACTGAATTTCTTAAACATAAGCATACTATATTAAACTTTTATTTTTTAATTATTTTTTATGTATTTGGTACAGAGTCTACAGGATATTCAGGGTCTCACTACGTAGCTCAGACTCATAGTGATCCTCCTATTTTCAGCTTTCCAAGAGCTGGGATTACAGGTGCACACCAGGATGCCCAGTTTCAATCCCTGTCTCAGTGTGCCCTGGGGGCAGGGATGGCACACTATGCCATGCCACGCTACGCAGGGATCAAACTGCTGTCATCCCAGCCTCTGCACTCTGCCTAAGCAGGCGCTTTAGTCTGCTGAGCTATCTGGCTGACCCATACACTTTTAAATTATATATACACTTAAAGTCAAAATCAATAGATCTAGGTTGTGCTTCTGTGTTCAGTTATTCATTTGTGTATTTTTTGATTGGGGAGCATGGTTAGGTTGAGTGACTCAGGGCTAGGTGTAAAGAGACAGATTTGACCAGGTAATTACTTTAGTATAGCTAAATGGTTACCACATATTAGAAGTACTCCCTAGGAAATTTAATTACAACTTTGTGTCATCTACTAAAATTAATCTCATTTTAATTTTTATTATTACCTCAGCGATAGATGGGGCAAGCTACCATTATCACCTAAACAAAAAACAACATTTTCCAAGTGGGTACGACCAGAAGACCTCACCAGCAATCCTACAATGATATATACTGTGTCCAGTTTTAGCATAAAGCAGGTAAACATTTATTTTGTAAAATATATAACAGTTAACATTTTAAGGAAATTTGAATAGAAACTTGTTTTTTCTTAGGCTTTTATATATTCAGGCACTCATTCTGCGCTGTTTTGTTTTGTTTTGTTTTGTTTCCCACTGGCTGAGGCTGCCTTAAGGGCAGAGCTGGTGCAGCATGTGGAGCTGGGGATTGAACCACAGTCTCCTGCACCTGACGGGATTTGCTCAAGCAGACACTTAGACAACTGAGCTAACCTGCAAGCCCCCATCATTATGTGCATTTTGACTCAAGCATTGAAATAATTATGTACACACTGATCCAATGGCAGGAAGTTAAAAAAAATAGAATTGACAAGGAGTGTTTAAATTTTTAGAACTGCATTACAGTAAAGTAATACAATTGCTATTAATCCTTCTCAAAATTCTCTCTCTCTGTCTTTGCACATACTTATCCCAGCCTTCTTACTACTTTCTGAAGTCTTTTATATCTTTAGTTACACTGTCCTGGCTGCTTTGATATCCTGAATAGATTCAGAACAGTTACTTTATAAAAAGGTCATTTGACTTTGAGCAAGAGCCAGAAGTGCATGGAGGCAAACCTGATGGAGAAGGTGGAGGAGGATGTACCATAGTGGTTTTTTGTTTTGTTTTGTGTTCGAACACTTTGTGTAAAGGCCTTTTAATCTGTTCCTTTTAGAGGGTCTCCCCATTAAGCAGCCAGCAGAGTATTTAGCTGATGTGCAGGGTCAGAACTCGGGTGGCAGGCCCCTACCTCCCCCTGCTTCCCCAAGGCTACCTTCCCTGGGTGCTGATGTCTCCATGTCTCTCTGTCCATTGTCCTCCTGAGGTTACAGAGTGACCTGTGTCTCAGCTGACCCTTATGTAAGAGTACTGAAGAAGTGTGCTGGTACAGAGCCCCTGCCCTGGTGCAGCTGAGTGAGGAGCCACAGGTCCTTGGGCTTTTTGGTGGGAGGCTGTGGTCGGTGGCCAGCCAGTTCTGCCCTGTGTCTGGGCCTTGGTGCCTCTGTCTATAACGGAAATAACAGATGCTGCTGCCTCACAGGATCAGTTAGGGCATGCCCAAGAGACAGCTCTGTGTGACACTGAGCTGTGCTTTTCTTCTCTGGCAAAAGTGTACCTGGTCTGGAGTCCCGGGTGCCTGCCAGAACCACAAATGGGTGGGCCCTAACACTTAGCAGGTCCTCTTGAGGTAAGAACTGTGGCCATTGGTGGACATGGCTCCTCAAGTACTCACTGCCATGGTCATGGGTGCCTTGGAAAAATCTGCCCCTCAGCTTCTAGGCTCTTGCCACATACTTGTCACAGTGCCCGTTCCCAGGAGTCCAGGGATACTGATATCCTCCTTGGCCATGTGCTGACATAGAAGCCAGTGGGCAGGCTGGGAGCTGTGGCTCCTTTACCATGCATTGCAGCAGAGGGCACCACCAGCCTCCAGATGAGGTTGTAGAGCTAAGCAGGGAAGGAGAGCTCTGGAGTAGTAGTGTCCAGAGCCTTGGCACCAGGTCCCAAGGTGCATTCAGCCTTTGCAAAACTTAGCATAGTCTGTTCTTGATGGATTTGCATTTATCAGGGCCATAAGGACAGCTCAGGGCATTCCATGAAGAAAGGCCAGATGGTAGGAGGCTTGTGTTAGTGTCCATGCCAGCTCTGGTCCTGGCCTGACTGGAGGAGGTGTGGGTGGTGCTCACTGCCATGTCCTAAGGGGGAATCACTGGAGCATGTTGTCTTGCCTTGACAGTCTGTTGGTTTCCCATTCCCAGATATTACCGGTGTTGAGGAAAGATCAGAACCATTTGGAATCCAGCGAATTTCCAGGCTTGCTTGGATTTCTCATTCAGAGTTTCCTTTTCTGGTGAATGACCATTGCTCCAGTTCTTCTTGCAGAAACTAAGGTGGGCAGTGTGAAGGTCCAGCTACCACTGTTCTGCCCACTTTAAGAAATGCCCTGAAAGCCCTTTAGCAGTGATGGTGACCCTTTGGGGCTTGCAGTGATAACTGCCTGGTGCAGCATGGGTGCCATAGGCTGACCACCACTGTCCTAGAGCCTGACTCCTCCAGGAGGTGAGGACAAGACTTGAGAAGGCTAACAGAGTCAGATCCCCTGACTCTGCTCCCAGGATCTGACTCATACGATCAGTGGCCAGCTGGGTGGAAGAGTGCGGCTGCTGGGCATGGTTTTCCAGGAGCCTGCCTTTCCATTGCTTGGCACCTGGCAGCAGTTTTGATCATACTTTGTAAAGGCATCCACAGAAGAGGGCTTCATGAACTGCTTCAGAAAGTGGCAAGGATGATGGGGTAATGTGTGTGGGGCAAGTGGAGCTATTTTGAAGGAGATTAATGTCAATATATTTTCTACCGCAATATGTTTTTAAAATTTAAACACTACTTTTTGGTTGTACTGTGCATAACTTTTTTTGTTGTCAAGAATCTTGGTTATATTAATAGACATTACACAACACAGAGAAGCAGTGCTATAAATGAGCAGGACCATCCCCAGCAGACAAGGAGAAATAACACCTCTTCATATTTTATGGACAGTACAGGAATATAAGGGTTGTTTTACTTTTCAGAAACTCACACATCACAAAACAGTAACATCCTACAATTGAGTGACTAGGTTCTGTAACTAGCCTTGGTGAAGTAACAGCAGAAAAGTCACCTGTGAAGTATGTAAATATTCTGTATGCAGGGATATTGCATGTAGCTCAGAAAATTGACTTAAGGCCTTAGCCTCATCTTCATATTGATCCCATTGTAAGCAGTGATTTAGGGGCACGTGATGTACATTTCAGAGGTGTGGATGTGGCAGTTGTGACGTTAGTTTCCATGGGATCTGGAAGGGGATGCTTCCATTACTGCAGTACTATTCAGTTTTGAATGTGATTGCCTTTGAATGATTGGCATTACCTCCTTTGTGTAATTCTTATTCCTCAGAGGAATGCATTTTAGATTTCATTTGTTGATTGTTTTGGTGCTCAGAAATGCTTTCCCATAGGAAATGCACTTGGGGGGCAAACAGCTTTCGCCTGTCTGCAGTAGAAGGCCATGACTTGCTTACACATACAATCAATATAAAGAAAAGAAACTCTTCTCACAAATCTGTGAGATTGAAACTTGTAACAAAAGTAAACATAAAGGCTGAGGACACAGCTTAGTAGTAGAGCCCTTGCTGAACATGTAGGAGGCCCTTGGTACAATCACCCAGCACTACAAATGAAACAAAAACTTCAAACAAATTACAGCATGATCCAGCATGTTTGCACCTTGTTTCTAGGAAGGGACAAGTTAGGCCACAGGATATGTTGCACCATTAGCAAGGAGAGTGGACCTCGCAGCCATGTCCAGCACAGTGAATATGGTCCCACTCCTCACTGACTATCAGTGGAGTTAGCTCACAGACCATGCACAATCAGGGGCACCCTTGTCTGTGTTAAAATCAAATGAAGGTTGAGATGTCTTTATGCAGCTAGTGAGGCAGATTGTGAATCTGTTTTTCAGTCAAGTTAGTCTCTGAAAGAAAACCAAATCTGCTTTCATTTGGCACTCATTCGCACAGTGCTGGGTAGCATGCAGGGTGCGGGTGCTTACACTGAGGATGCCACACACAGCAGGGGCTGGTGCATGGGAAAGGCTGCCTCGTGCCCTGGCAGAGGGCAGTCAGAGTGCTACCAGCACACTTATCACTATGACCCAGGAGCTCCAGTTCTGTCTCACAGTGTACAGAGATCAACTGCAGGCAGAAAAAGGGAAAGAAGCATACCAGATTTTCCTGTTCATTCAGGATATTTTCAGAATCAATATTTTTTGTTCATGTATTTCAACTCACATTTCTGATTGTAATTGTCTGCTCTTACTCTCTAATCCATTAATTTTATACTTAAAGGAATAAATATTCTGAGGCATAGTTCTATGTGTTTAATGTACTAGTACTGGAAATGTTAGTGCATAACATTTTTAGCAATCATGGATTTTTGAGTTTGTAGATGAAAACTTGAAAATCTGAATTTCGTTTTTGATAAAGAGAATAGATATAAAAGATTTAGTTATATAAATATCCAACTTTAAATTTACATCACTGGGGCTGGGAAGATAGCTCAGTAGAATAAGCACTTGACTAGCAAGCACAAGGACCTGTTTAATCCCTGGTTCCATAAATAAATAAATAAATTTACATCACTGAAATACTTCTTGATTTTTCTAGGATCTGAATAAAATATGCAGATCAGCACTTGGCCATTTCTCTTACTACTCTTTTTTTTTTTCTGTCTTTTTGAGACCGTCTCTCTATGCTTTTTAGGCTGACCTTGAACTCACTTTGTAGCCCACACTGGTCTTGAACTCACACTAATCCTCCTGCCTCAGCCTCCCAAGTGCTGGGATTACAGGCATGCACCACGACGCGTGGCTTCTCTTATTATTCTTAAACAACAATCACAAGATATTTAGCATTGGGCCGGAGAGATGGTTCAGTGGTCTAAAGTACCTGCTTAGGCAAGCTTAGGCAACCACAGGGACCATGGTTCAATCCCTGGCACCACATGCTGTGCCAGCCCCACTCCCAGGGCAGGCTGAGCTGGCCATGACATAAAAAATAATAATAATAAAAAATAAAAAAGTAAAAAAAGATATTTAGCATGAAAAATCAAGTTCAGTGCATAGAGAGAAACTAATGTTGAGATGATGTGGAGGAAGGACTATAGTAATACTTCATTCTTATTGGCAGACGATAGTATCTGATTGTTCCTTTGTGGCATCACTGGCTATCAGTGCAGCTTACGAGCGGCGGTTCAATAAAAAGCTGATCACCAGGTAAAATTTTGACTTGTCCGTCAGCCTTTTTCATGTGTTAACTCTTCACTGGAAACCTAAAAACGGAGGCATTACCTGTGTAGAAAGTGTGGAGAGCATACATCGCTAGAGCACTGTGCCTCTTCTGGAGAGGTCAGGTGGATGACTTACTGCTGTGGAAAGATGCACCGCAGCAGCAAGGCCACGTGTGCATGCCACGGCACATGTGATTAAATAGCACGGAGTATTTCTTAAAATAAATCAACTAAAATCATATTGTATTTATAGTAATTTATAATATACCTGTTGAGTACTTGAGGTGAGTTAGTTTGAAGTAAGAGGGGCTGCAAACATAGAATGCAGATGAGATTTTTGAAAATGGAACAGGAAATATCCTTCATTTTCATATTGATTACATGTTGAAATAACAGACTAAATGAAATAAGCTATTATAATTAGTTTAATTTTAATGTCATTAGTTTTTTAAGTTTAATTTGGTTATTGAAAAATATAAAATGGTATATATTTGTTTGCTAGAACTGCTTTAGAATATATTGAGATGTTTGAAATACAACAGTGGTCAGTTGTCTAAAGCGCCTGCTTGCGCAAACTCATGGACAGGGGACTGCAGTTCAATCCCCAACACCACATGCCTAACCAGACCCACCCTTAAGGTGGGCCTAGCCAGTCACCCACCGCAAAAAAACTTCTGAGTTTTTTTTTTTTTTTTTTTTGTCTTTTTGAGACAGGGTCTCACTATGCAGTTGAGGCTGGCCTTGAGCTCACTTTTGTAGCCCAGGCTGGTCTCAAACTCACACCGATCCTCCTGCCTCAGCCTCCCAAGTGCTGGGATTACAGGTGTGAGCCACCACGCCCGGCTAAACTTCTGAGGTTTTAAGAGTTATGTCAGCTTAAAAAATTAGGCGTAATTTTTCATTCAGCTTTTCTTGACTGATCTTTGTGTATTAACCTCTGAGAGTACAAAGAGGAATTAATCTTTAATTTCAGCTACCTCACATGTGAAAGTAATTTTTTAGTGTGCTGATGTGGTCTAAGTTAATTTAAAGGAAAATTGATACTGATGGTTTTTGTGAGCACCTCATTGTATAATTTTAGAGGAGGTTGACCAGAGTTGTGCTTAGTGCCTTAGTTATAATTAGTTTCAGTGGCCTTCACTTAGGGTCAATGATAAGAGTATTTTAACCAGCTTTAAAAATGTATCCACTTAGATCTGGGGAGATAGCTCAGAGGCTTAGATGCCTCCCTAGCAACTATAAGATCCTGAGTTCAATCCCCAGTACAAAAAAAACCAAAATAAGTGTTCATCCTAAAATGTATCCACTTAGTAGATGATTTATTAAAACATATAATTAAAAATTGAGCAGTTTTTAGAATATTATAAAATGTATGCCCTATTTATGAGAATACTATTGTAGTATTCACTTTGAAAGTGAAATCATTGTCTAGGTCTACAATAGGAAAATATTCTTGGTTATTTTTATAAAATTGCAAAGACAATAGCATATGTCTAAATGACATGTTTAAATATCTCCTGTATTGTAGTAGTTATTAATGTGAGTATTTCAATATTTATTTTCCTTACAAAAGCATAATTTATCCTCAGAATAAGGATGGTGAGCCCGAGTACAATCCATGTGGAAAGTATATGGTAAAGCTTCACCTCAATGGAGTCCCAAGAAAGGTAAATGTATCTCCCCTTTACCATCACTCTTATCTTCCCCTCTCTATTTTTGGGTTGTGAGTAGAATTAAATGCTGTGTTATAGTTTATTTGATTTTGGGTCTGTGATCTTACACATTCCGCTACCAATATTATTTTAATAACAAAGTAGACTCCATGACAAGCTCCAATAAGTGATATCGAACTAAGGACCATTAATGCTTAAAATAAATTTTAAAAAAAAATTTTTATTTTATTTTATTTTATTTCTTGTTTCAGAACTTTTATTTGTTTATTCACTCATTTTTATGGCCGGCTCAGCCTGCCCTGAGAGCAGGGCTGGTGCAGCATGTGGTGCTGGGGATCGAACCGCGGTACCTGCAGCTGCTCAAGCTTTCCTAAGCAGGCACTTTAGACCACTGAGCCATTCTGCCGGGCCCCTTAAAATAAATTTTAATTTGATTTTTTTTTTTTTTTTGTCTTTTTGAGACAGGGTCTCGCTATGCAATTCAGGCTGGCCTTGAGCTCACTTTTTGTAGCCCAGGCTGGTCTCAAACTCGCACTGATCCTCCTGCCTCAGCCTCCTGAGTGCTGAGATTACAGGCGTGCACCACCACTCCCGGCTTAATTTGATCTTAATATTTTTGATTAAAAGGAAATTAGGGGGCCCAGCAGGATGACTCAGTGGTCTAAAGTGCCTGCTTAGGAAAGCTTAGGTGGCTTCAGGGACCACGGTTCAATCCCTGGCACCACATGCTGCACCAGCCCTGCCCTCAGGGCAGGCTGAGCCAGCCATAAAAATAAATAAACAAACAAACAAAAGTTCTGAAACAAGAAAAAATAAAATAAAATAAATTCTTTAAAATTTAAAAAAAAAAAAAAAAGGAAATTAGACACATTGTCTGTTAGGTCAGAAGAGTTTATATGTAGTTATATCGTGAGATGTAACAAGACTTTAAAATTATTTCCTTTGTGAAATATATGCCTGGTCTTAAGTTATACTCCTTTAATTTCTTTAAGCACTCTGACCTCTCAGGGTGTTGCCTTGCCAGGGTCCCTTAGCACTTAACCACTGCCACGCAGGCCCCTCATCACCCTCAGTTCACATGAGAATTGCAGAATTTCAGGCTGCACCCAAGAACTAATGAATCAAAATCTTCACTTTAACAAGTTTTCATGGTGACTCCAGTCAGAAAATCATTGCTCTGTCACGCAAGAGTACTCCATTTTTAGGGTACATGGGATCATCAGGACAGCTCACTACAGTGCAGACTGCTGGGCCCCAGCCCAGAGGGTCTGATTCTATTTGTCTGAATGAGACAAGTTTGCATTTCTAGCACGTTCCTTGGTAATGCTGGTACCTTTGTTGGGGAACGCCACACTAGCTCATTACTTAAAAGGTAAACAAAAAATTTGAGACTGTTTTTAACCTCTTCTTTGAAGAATCTTTCAAAATGGAGTTGTAGAATCTTTGTTAGGCTTAGATTAAAACTTCTTATTCCTATGCCTTTCAAATAACTTTTAAATATACAGTATATACCACATCTGTGTGGTGATTGTTTCCTCTTTTTGTTGTCATGGTTGTTGTTTTTGTTTTGTTGTTTTGAAACAGGGTCTTTCTATGAAGTTCAGCCTGGCCTTGAACTTACTATGTAGTTCAAGTCGGCCTCACGGCAGTACTCCTGCCCCAGCCTCCTGAGTGCTAGTATTATAGGTATGCACCACGATGCCCAGCTCCTCTGTTGTTGAAGTGTTTTTTAGCCCTAACGTTCTACTTTTACAACTATATGGCATGAGTCGTTAGGTTTAAATTAAAATGACATATTGGTCTGCATAGTGAAGCTCTTTGGTGATTATTTTATTCTAGAATCTTTAATTAAAGGCATCATATTAAAATAATGACCATTTTATAATTGATTAGATTCTAAAAGCATGGAACTGTCTACTTTTTCTCCATATAAAGCTTGTTTTTTTCCTTGACAAGATTTTAAGATACTCTTTCACCTAAGGAAATTAATGTTCTCTTTATTCAGGTGATAATTGATGACCAGTTACCTGTTGATCATAAGGGAGAATTGCTGTGTTCTTATTCCAACAATAAAAGTGAATTATGGGTATCTCTCATAGAAAAAGCATACATGAAAGTTATGGGAGGCTATGATTTCCCAGGATCCAATTCAGTAAGTAATGGATATGGTCAAGACACTGACTTACGCTAATACAAGGTATATTAAACTCAAACACTTGTAATAGATACTACTGCTGCTTGTGTTTGTGAGTAAAGACAGCAGATTATCAGCCCTGGAGAAATACTGACTAGTTTTCTTTTTATGGGAGTACTTATTTTCTTGTGTGAGGGTAGTATATTATGTAAATTCTATGTCCCAGAAATCTCTAAAATGTGTCTGCTGTTCTATTGAGATACAGAGCCAACTAATTGTGGTACCTTTGCAGGGCAGCCTGCTCAGGTCAAAAGGATGTAACATATTGACATTCTGTATATCTTGATACATAAGTTTAGGTTCAAGGAGTTTTCTCTAGTTTTATTAATATACCCTGTAAAGCTGAGCTCTGTGTGCCAGTGTCATTTAGTTGTGTGATCTACTTGATCTACCATGACTCTGCATTTGGCATGGGCCAGCCTGTGGTTTTATAAAAGGTACTTTACATTAGTGTGTAATACCGATCTACAACATACAGATAATAGCCACTCCCAGGGTTTGTCAGAGAATAAATGAAGTAATGTATGCAAATAGCCCATCACTCATACCTGGGGCGTTTCCCCGTCTAATACCAGGTTCCCTCCTCTCTCAAGGGTCTTACAGTGCTAGGTAAGATTATAGGGATTGTAGCTAAATGCAGTGGGAAGTTGTATTTCTTCCTAGGCTGTACCTTGTTAGTTTAGCCTGTTAATTTACCCATAGCAGCTGAAAGAATGAGACAATATGAATCCTTATAAGTTCTTGTAAGGACTGTTACCGTCAAAGCAGTTTTTTTCTGTTAAATATCTTGAGTTTTTGTCATATTTACCAACAAAGCCGTTCTCTTGTATTCAGAAGGAGTGAAAAAGCTTTTAACTGTCTCATGATTTATTCCTATCAAAATCAGCGATGTAATAGCCACCCCAAGAATTTATCTGAGAGCTTGAAAATAACCAAGGGTGCTGAAATGTGTGTATGTTGCAGAATATTGATCTTCATGCACTGACTGGGTGGATACCAGAAAGGATTGCAATGCATTCAGATAGCCAGACTTTCAGTAAGGACAATTCCTTCAGAATGCTTTATCAGCGGTAAGCAGTTTTTTCTTTTTCTTTCTTTGGCAGTAAAAGAGGCTGTCTAAGGTCATCATGTCTTATTTAGGACAGAGATTACAGATGCTGTCATTTTTAGTTATTAGGGAAATTATTTTAAAACTTGACTTTATCTGCTGGTAGTTGGCCTTCGGTTATCTTCAGTGATAGTTATAGATAATCCAAACCACTTGAGTCTAGAATGTATAGTCTGGGAAAATTATTTTGCACTAAATACCAGCTTAAGGAGACGTAGGAAAAGAAACATTTGAGAACTTAAGCTTTAAGTGGAAAAACCTATCTGTAGGGACTAGAAAACTGTCTAAAAGTAGTACACATTCAGTAGCAAAGCTAGAAAGCTTAATGATTTGATAAAATGACTCATCTCTTTTGGGGAAGTATATTAGTATTCCACATCTTTTTATTTATTTATTTATTTATTTATTTATTTAGTCTTTTTGAGACAGGGTGTTGCTATGCAGTTCAAGCTGTCCTTGAGCTCACTTTTGTAGCCCAGGCTGGTCTCGAACTCACATCGATCCTCCTGCCCCAGCCTCCCAAGTGCTGGGAATGTTTCACATCTTCATCCTTATTTGTAAACTAAAACTACAGCATTTGTATGTGTTTATTGATGGGTTTCTGCCTGAGAATTTAAGTATCTTGGGATAAAAAAGGAAGTATGGTAATTTATCAGCTATACTATGAGTTAAAAATGTCCCTTGTTTAAATCTCTGTTAGAAGAGCTTTTTTTTTTTTTAGGCTAGGCTTTACTATGCGGTTCAGGCTGGCCATGAACTCACAGCAGCTCTCTTGAGTGCTATCATTTTTTAAAAGATGTCAGATTTGTGGGAATTTTTATGTTCTGTGTTAGACTACAAGATGGTGTGGTCTGAGTTTTTAATGATTTTCCTTTAATATCTTGCC
The DNA here is from genome assembly GCA_004027025.1 of Myocastor coypus. Classification (NCBI taxonomy): domain Eukaryota; kingdom Metazoa; phylum Chordata; class Mammalia; order Rodentia; family Myocastoridae; genus Myocastor; species Myocastor coypus. The sequence continues at coordinate 24,517 of PVJA010025628.1, forward strand.
TTTGGGATTGTTCCAGATTTCACAAAGGGGACGTCCTCATCACTGCATCAACTGGAATGATGACGGAAGCTGAGGGAGAGAAGTGGGGCCTGGTGCCTACGCATGCTTATGCTGTTCTGGATATCAGAGAGTTTAAGGTTTTGTCTTCAGTTGTTATCTTGTTGTATTATTTGTTAAGACCTCACAAGAATCACACATGATTATCAGACTTGAACACTGACAAGTCAAGGTTTTCCTGTTATATGAAACAGCTTGGTCTTTACCATTATAAACTATGAAATTAGAAGGTGGGAAACAATGCCAGTGACAACACAGATATTGATGGCAGAATAAAAACCATTAGACCTCTTTCTCTTTTCTATAAAAGCATCACGGATGAGGTAAATACGTAGTCCCGGGGCTTCTAGACTGCCACTGGTGTTTGGGTTGGTCATGGTGGTCAGCACCATGGCAGAGTAGGTACTGAGTGAGTATTTGTGAGAGGAAAACGAGCAGGCCTGTGAGTAGGCCCATCCCAGTGGGTGTGTGGAGTGTGCGGCTCTCTTCCTAAAAGTCTTGGCATGCAGTTAGGCCTTTGGACCCTTCCTCTATCTGTGCTTGGGCTGAAGTATCAGGACATGTGACTGCATTTGTGTGTGAGTTTAATTATTTTTAACTGAAAAGTTGATCAGTTGAATGGATTAAAAAAATACAAGTGCTTAGAATCCTTTATGATAGAAGTATGAGGTACACAAAATTAGAGTTACAGCTCATTTAACGATGATGCAATCTGAGAAATTTGATTTTGTTTTCAAGCAGAGTATCTTTATACAGATATAGATGACTCAGTCAGTGGTACACTTGGGCTATATTGTCCACATGTGTATGTGTGTGCGCGCGCGTGCGTGTACGTGTGTGTGTGTGTGTGTGTGTGTGTGTGTGTGTGTGTGTGTTTTAGAGCCAGTTGCTCCTAGGACCATGGTGAACAAAACAACAGGAGAGTAACCCAAAAGAGAAAAGGGATGCTGTCGAGAGATGGAGCTAATGAGATGTGTACGTCTGCTGCATGCCTAGCCTTGCACACTGGTTTATGATGACTTTTTTTTTTTTAATAGTGAGTACATTATAAAATAATAAAGTTCAGTACATAAACCAGGAGCAGTCATTAGTTACTGCCAGTATTACATAGCTGTAGCTCCCATATTTCATACAGTTGGCAGCACAGTAAATTTGCTTATAATAGCATCACAAAAGAAAAAATCTACAGTACTGAATAGTAATGACTGTTACAATATTTTGGCTGATGTTTATGGAAAATTACAATCCTAAAATAAACAGAGCTGTCTACTTAGTCACAAACACATGAGTATATATTGTTGACCTTTATGATGTCGGTCACTAGGCAGCAGGGCTATTTAGCTGCATGTTTGTCTTATGCAAATGCTGTCAGGTGTGTACTCTCACCCTCAGCACTTTTATGTGGCACATGACTGCATATGAATCACGACTGCAGGAAAGACTGCTACAGTGTTTAAAAATTCAGCCTTAAGACAGTTTCTCAGCTAGTTAGTACTGCAGCTGCTATACTGAATAAAATTGTTTTCTTTAAAAAGGGAATTAAAATTGGGCACTCAAAGCAAAGAATATAGAAGTATATGGGAGAATAATGTGAGAGACTTATGTTACAGAATTATAATTTATCACAAACACCAGCCAGTGTTTAACAAGTCACTTGTTAATGTACAATACTATGTACATTTGTCCTTAGAGCACCCTGTGAAGTAGGTACCAGTGTGACTGATAGTGCACAGTGGCAAGTGATTTAATTTTAGCTAGTGAAATGCGCAGTAGAAAGGCAAGTGTTTTCTTGGGAGGCTGAGGCAGGAGGATCGGTGTGAGTTCAAGACCAGCCTGAACTATATAGCGAGACCCTGTCTCAAAAAGACCAAAAAGAAAGAAAAAAAGGGCAAGCTTTGTAATGAAGATTACATTATTTACATAAGATTGTTCTGAACAAAAGGAAAATGACCAGCTGTCATGGTGCATGCCTGCAGTTCCAGTACTCAGGAAGCTTAGGCAGATGAATCACCACAAGTTCAAAGCCAGCCTAGTCTACATAGTGAGTTTGAGTCCAGCCTGAGCTGTATAGCAACACCTTGTCTTCTGTCTTCAAAGAAAAACAACATAAAAAGGAAATGAAACACATTTATGACAACACATCACTGGTCTGGTAGGAAGACAAAAGATTTTAAAATTGCTGGATGCCAGTCGTTTAATGTTCAAATAATAGCCTTTTAAGTTAAAAATAGCATTAGCTACACAGTATCAGTTCTTTTTTTTATGATTTAATATTTTTATTGTTTAAATTTAACAATGGTTAGTATCAGTTCTTCATAGGAGTGATTCTGTAAGATTGAGCCATTTTATCAGAGCACAGAGACATGAAATATATTGGCCTACCGACAGATTTCCTCACTGTGCTAATGCTCACATTCATTTTGTGATGCTATGAAAATTTCTGACCCCAAGTGCTGTCAACCATCTCTGAGCAGAGCTGTCACAAGGAGTTGGTTCTGACCCTTTCATTTCTGTGAACTCTTTATAGTCACAGTTCATCTTTGCCTGTATATTTGAAGAATTGCCTGATTCTGGCCTGTTGTTGTTGAATCTGGTCTTTTTTTTTTTTTTTTTTTTTTTACTGTGTTTGGTACAAGATCTTGCTACACAGTACATAGCTTGGACTCATAGTGCTCCTGTTTTCAGCACCCCCCCGCCCGCCAGCACTGGGATTACAAGCATGTGCCACCATGCCTGGTCTCAGTGCAGGCCCAGTGTATCCAGGGGCATGTGGTGCCAGGGATCAGACCCCAGTTCTGCGCTTGCCTAAGCAGGTGCTTAGTCCACTGAACCATCTCGCCAGTGAGCCCAGGATCTTTGTCTGAGCTACATCTTCAGCCCTGAAATGCCCAGGGTGGTCTTGAACTCTTGATTTTCCCACCTGAGCTTCATGAGTGCTAGGGTTACATACAGGTGGCTTGAGTTAGTCATTTTCATAGTTCTTTTCTTCATATTTTGAGAGTTATTTAATTCTGACTTCGATTTTAAAATACTTGCATTTCTTCAGCCATTTATTTATAGGACCTCTTCTTTGCACACAAACTAAAGTTACCCTTACTCTTACATCATTTGTGACTTTCTCCACGTAAAATTTTCTCGATGTTTTTTAATACTTCCATAGATGTGTTATTCTTCACTCATGTTAGTCGCCGCGGTCATTCCCTGCATCGTTCTGTACCTGCTGGGGTAGTGTTCCTTACGTAGTCGACTTGGAAGTACCTCCCTGGCTCCAGCTGCCTTGCAGGCCAGTCCTGCCATGGGATTTCTGAGTATATCACAGACTTTTCCTGATACTTGGAAATAACTTGGGAATGGGATATTTTTGCATGAACCAGATTTTTGGGGTTTTTTTTTTTTTTTTTTTAATCCCTCTAGCAATGTTTTTTTTTTCCTGTTTGGGGCCCTTTAAATTGTTTTCTATTCTTCAATAAAAATCTCTAGCCGTATATGTTTGAATTATCTCTAGTGCCAGGAACCCTGCCTCTAAAAAGTCCAGCATGAGTGGAGGAATGAAATGAGGGACATTTCCCGCTCAGTAGAACTAGACAGGTTTTATGAAAAGAAAAGGAGTTAAATATCTACTCACTGATATGTGGTGAGGTCTGGGTGGCATAGAAAACACTGAGAAAACAGTGATAAAGTTTTTAGAGAATGTGGCCTGAGAAAATGAGCTTAACCTTATCAAGAAACCACCTATACCTCAGGTCACAATTTGCCATCATTTAAAATACAAATGAATGTGGGCTTTTACAAAGTCCCTCAGCTAATTTAAAAGTATGTGGTTTTCCAAGTGGACCGCTTGAAGTAAGACATGTTCTTTGGGAATTACTAGCTTTTAAATTTTTCTGTCAGTGTAATCAGTTCCGTAGACAAAGGCAGTAATTTGAACATTTACTATAACATTATTTTATAAGCTCAGTGAAGATTTCTGAAAAAGAATGATGTTACCATTTCAAAGAGCTTATGATCTCATTAAGACATTTGTACAAATAGAAAACAGTGTAAAATTAAGTATTCTTGCTAAGCACCAGCTTAGGCAAGTGCGGGGACTGGGGTTCAATCCCAGGCAGCACATGCCATGCCTACCCCACCCCAGGGCACGCTGAGTGAGCCACTGAGGCTGGGTGTGGTGGTGCCTGCCTATAATCCCAGCAGTGGGGAGGCTGAAAAGAGGAGTGCTACGAGTCTAAGCTGCATAGTGAGACTCTATCAAATACATAAAAAGAAAAATTAAATATTCTTTGCTTTGAGCTAGTATAACACATATTGTCAGTATATAAAGTGTAGAGCAGAAACAGTAATTAAAAGGAAATTACTGTGCGTTTGTGTGTTACTTTCTTCAGTCTTCATGAAAGACCTCATAATCCTCATTTTTACATAAGTGAATGCATGAGTCTCAGTGGCACACCCAAAGCCCATACACTGGTAAGTCAAGCAGAAGTTGGCCCTGTTCTGTTCTGCTCCTGAGTCCACACTCTTCCTGCTTTTCTGCTTTGAGGTGACTCAGGTGAGAAGAGGCTTCCAGAGGGAGGGCGCCGCTGGAGCTAGTGCCTCTGGGCAGACCGCGAAGGGCTGGGTGAGCGCCTGAGCGGCCTGCAGTATAGCTGAGCTAGCTCCCTTTTTTTTTTTTTTTTTTTTTTCATATATAGGGGCTGCGATTTATCCAGTTGAAAAATCCTTGGAGCCATTTACGTTGGAAAGGAAGATATAGTGAAAATGATGTCAAAAACTGGACTCCAGAGTTACAGAAATATTTAAATTTTGATCCCCGAACAGCTCAGAAAATAGATAATGGTAAATATATCTTTATAACTGTAGTGCCACTTGTCAAATAAATAATATTTTAATAAAGTATAATGTGTTTAACTGACATAAGTAATTTATGAAGGTTTTTTTAGATTAACAAAAAACATTAATTTTCAGGAATATTTTGGATTTCCTGGGATGACCTCTGTCAGTATTATGATGTGATTTATTTGAGCTGGAATCCAGGTCTTTTTAAAGAATCAACATGTATTCACAGGTAACTTTTTGAACATACCATTATGCTTTATAATTTACACTTTTAAAACTTTGAAATGTAATGGTTAATTTAGGACTAGCATCTCCCACTTTGTCCTGGCCATGGATGACTTATCTTGTAATAGTTAATTTTCCTGGTTATTCCAAACATTTTATCTTTTTGGGGCAGGGTCTCGCTATGCAGTTCAGGCTGGCCTTGAGCTCACTTTTGTGGCCAAGGCTGGTCTTGAACTCGCACCGATCTCCTGCCTCAGCCTCCTGAGTGCAGGGATTACAGACCTGCGCCACCATGCCCGGCTACCAAACATTTTAAAAAGAACAAAATAACATTATAGCTTAATTATACTTGAAACGCAACCTTCTTTAGTGTTTGTTTTAGCCCTATGAGAAATTTAATCACTGCTTTCTCTTGTTGACTTTATCTTTTAGTACTTGGGATGCTAAACAAGGACCTGTGAAAGATGCCTATAGCCTGGCCAACAACCCCCAATACAAACTGGAGGTGCAGTGTCCACAAGGGGGCGCTGCAGTTTGGGTTTTGCTTAGTAGACACATAACAGACAAGGTACTGATGCCCTTCTAATGACCTGTGGTAGAAAAATGCTTTTAAATATGGATCAGTAGACATATTATTTGCTTGCCAGCCCATTTCATTATATATGTTCCCTGGACATAGTATCTTCTTAGATACTAATGTAATTTGATATTTACATTGTAATCAAACACTTAAAATTTAGAAACCATCTAAAGAAAATAAGGAGTTTATGCTTTTCAGTGAGGGTTTGGAGGTTGAGAATATATACATTAGACCTTATAAATGTTAACATTAAAATATGCTAAAAGGGGGTTGGAAATGTTGACTCATTAGATCTGATTCTAAAATGGCTGACTTAGCCGGGCGTGGTGGCTCACGCCTGTAATCCCAGCACTCGGGAGGCTGAGGCAGGAGGATTGGTGCAAGTTCGAGACCAGCCTGGGCTACAAAAGTGAGCTCAGGACCAGCCTCAACTGCATAGCGAGA